>SSNS01001154.1:26604-45993 GCA_006937985.1 Aphyosemion australe
GGTGTCCACCAGCGGGTTCGGGGGTTGCCGCCACGACAGGCACCGACCACCCTGCGGCCACAGCTGCGGTCAGCCGCCTCGACAATGGAGTCACGAAACATGGCCCATTCGGACTCAATGTCCCCTGACTCCCCCGGGACACGTTCGAAGTTCTGTCGGAGGTGGGAATTGAAGCTCCTTCTGATAGGAGACTCTGCCAGACGTTCCCAGCAGAATAACTACTGGTACACAGTTAACCAGTTATTAGCGTTCACATTTAAGCTTCCAGAAATTCTGAAAATGTTTCCAAGGACTCTCGGTTTACTTAAGGTCTCAATTTTATTTGTTCTTGAAAACTTTGCAACACAAACCTCTCAGTCAGAGTCATTACGAGCAACTGACACTCTCCCTTGTCTCTTCTCAGTTTCATTTTCAGTAGTGGTGGGCGGATCGATCCGAATATCGATAGTTTCAATACCAAGGCGGCATCTTTATTGGATTAATACTAGCCTAGTAAGATCGATTCTTTACTTTAAGTCCCATTCTTGTTTGCAATGCTGTGGTTTTGGCAAAAAGTAAACAGCAAAGTCGCCTGACTCGCTGCTCCTGTGTCACAGCAGCACATTTTGGCTTCAATCCTCTCCCCTCCCCTCCCGTGTGTTTAGATGTTGCGCTGTCACGTGACTTAGACCGGCAAAGCCACAAACATCATATACGTAGACACCCTGTGGACTGGCGCTGCCTATGGAGCTGCCATCTTAGATGGGTCTCCATTTGCCCCCAGTGCATTTATTTCTACTGAGGAAGGCTCTTAACCAATTAAAAACACATTTTATTATGCTTTTATTACAAAATCTGATATATGGCATGATAGTTAAAATACAAATATATATATACCTGTGCATAGATATATATATATAATTAAAACAAAAACACCACAAAAAACACTGAAGGTCAAGAAAAGTGAGATTTAGCAATTCAATGACACATCAATCTTATTTATTGAAAAGTATCGTTATCGGTGATACTGGCCTGTATTTACTTGGTATCGAATCGATACCAAAATATGCAGTATCGTACACCACTAGTTTTCAGGAGTCAGAAGTGCAAAATACATGAGGCAAAAGGTTTTGCACTGACCTAATGAGAAGCTGACTGACATTCAATTGAGCTGCTTTGAAGACATAAGTTAGCATGAGTGTTTACCATGATTAGTGTTTATATATAAGCATACAAATAGGTAAATGCATGAAACTAAAACCTAAATTCCATTCCTACTCTGTAATTATTGTGTGTATACATTTTGTGTGTGCTTGTAATTTGCAGCATGTCTGCTGTTTCACAATGCCCCCCCACCTCTGTTTATCATTAAGCATTGAGCACATGGTCATCATATAAGCAGTGAACTGAGAATCATGAGAAGGGAACGATGCCTTTCATTAAAACATCAAAGAATGTGTATCATTACCCAAACTGAACGCTTCAGTGAGCCACTTGGTGCATCGCGCGCTTTAATAGATGAGTTCAAGCTAATTCAACCGGAACCAAATGTGTGTTATTGTTCACGCTAATTACGCCATCAGAGCACATTGGTCTCTACTGAGTTTGATTCAAGATCAGATCGAGAGGTCAGAGGAAAACGTCTTCGGCCCTCCCTACCTCACCCAGTCACCTTCCTATGTCTTCACCCACAATTCATATCATTGGAAAGGTTCAAGCATTTAATAAATGTTTAGCTGTCTCTTGTGTGTGTAGTTGACAGCAAAGATATGCAGGGAATGTCATGTCACAGTCAGTAGTCAGACACCGAATGCTGAGAGGCAGCGTCAGGAGTCTCCTCTGAGTAGGTAAAGATGACAGCTCACACCCTGAATGTTTGTTTAACCCAAGATCCCTTATAAAATCATCAAAACCTGGAAGAGGTAGTCGAAGCGGCGTCATCCCTATCCCAGACTCAGGCTACAGGAAGCTTACACAATGATGTGGAAGAGCTGGGCCCAAAGGGGCAGCTTTAGCCTGCAGCTTTATCTAAATGCCTTTGTTTAACTCTCTGTGTGTCTGTCTGGATCACAGGAGGAAGTGAGAGGGTTCATCATTTCACACATAATAATCTCATTTCACTGCCTCTGGCAGAAAGTCAGAACTCAGGAGAAGCACAGGCAGGTTCTGAGAGCTGGAGGTCCAGTCACATGCTGGCGCAGTGTGTGTGTGTGTGTGTGTGTGTGTGTGTACTTTTCTATACATCAAAATGAGGACCATGACAAGCTTTTCACCTGTAAAGTGACGACATTTGCCCGGTCCTCACTTTGGTGCATGTCTTACAGAGCTCTACTCGTTAGTTTTAGAGGTATGGTGTGAAGTTAATGGATGGTCCTCACTAAGATAGAAAGACGAGAATGTGTGTGCGTGCGTCCGTGTGTGTGTGTGTGCATATGTACATGCACAAGTGTGCACATGAAGCTAAGTGAACTGTTTTGACACAGACAGTTGTAGAAAACCAGTTTTTTAACTTTTTGGACAATTTTTTATCATTCTTGTGCTAACGTATCGGTACATTCATAAAGCTCATTTGTTATGCTTTGCATCAAGGCATTAACTAAAACATCATACATACCCTCTTTTACAAGCTGACACATTTTCTGAGGTCTAACACACGTCTAGGAAAAGTTCACCTTTGTTCTAGGATGTTTAGTTTTCCTACAGCTGCAGCTCAGCCTTGGTTTGTGGGTGAAGATCCGTGTTTTGGTCACTATCAGTATTGGAGCCACATGTTGAGCTGGTGCAGGTTTTTAAAACACTGCTTCACAAATGTGGATATATCTTAGCAACAGTCACACTCTCCTTTACATAAAACTGAAAACTGAAAAGTAGTGCTGGCCATGATGGCAAAAGGTGTTTCGTTGAGATGAAAGTAAAGGATGAAAGATGTGACGTGAGTCAAATCTCAACCTGCATTTACAGCATCTCTGGTGGTTAAATATCAGTTTAAAAAGCTCACCTTTGTGAGGTTTGATAGAAACAACGTTACAAGCATCGTACATCAACTTAAAAACCTGACTGACAGCTCGGTGTTTTACCCACTCTGGGTGACTGTAGTTGTGTTGATCTATGTACAAATTGTTTGTATTGTGATGATGAACCCGTGTCGTCACTTCACAAGAATGTTTTAATTGCACCTAAGGCTGTACATGCTATTGTAATGGATAGCATGCATACCAAACACGCAGCAGCTGCAGCCAGTGCCTCTGCTCTGCTCACCCCTGTGCGCTGCACTTCATCAAAGCATTGAAAAATCCCAAGCATGCATCTCTGCATATCTTACTTTCAGAGGAGCCCACAAGTCTCACACTTGGTGTTCACTGAAGAACTGTTGCCACAATACAGTTTGGAATGTAATTATGCTTGATTTGTGGATCAGCGTCAATAAATCAATAATGAAATGCGCGGATTAAGCTTTCGGGCTGGGGCGCTGTTGGAGGAGCTACAGTATGGGCCTAGAGAGGTTTTGCCTGGCAGTGTGATCATTCATACGCACCAGCCAGACAAATACCACATTTTAATGAAGACAGGAATTCTTTTCCAGACTCTCATTGAATAAATCTGTTTTCATCGAGGTGTTGGAACGAAAAAATTACTGTAAATGTATTTATTTGTTTTCAAATATGAAATCCTGATGTTTGATTTAAAGTGAATTATTACTTACATTGTTAGAATAGGAGGGATTGGGTTAGACAGACATTCAGAAATACCAATCATGTCTGACATTATATTTTAGCCATTAGCAGCTCATAAAGCTAACCACGAGTGCACAATGATGGTTAACGGAAAAAACAAATTACAGCTCTGGATCTGCATCAACATTAATCCAGTTTATTGACATTTGTAAGCAGGCTGTATGTTTGTGGGCAGACTGGAGGTAATCAGAATTAAATGAACTTTTACACTTGATCTATTGTAAAACTGGAAACCTGAAAAAGAAAATAACTCCTTCAATGCTAATAGACTCACTTTACCATTATTTCAAATGTACAGCTGCAGGTTCTGCTGTACTGTATTCTGTTAGATCAATTAAATTCTACAGGGCTGATTTTTACAACACCGCCCTGTGTTCTGGCTCTCATTCAGACCACTTTTATATTTGGTTTTTCCCAGGGAAACATTTGCAGTCATTGTAAAATGATCCAATCTTAATCATCCGTGAATTGCAAAAGTTTATTTAAATCATCCGTCAGCATCTGGATTGACTCCCATTAGTCCTACGCTTCATGTTAGAGCCTTTACACCCGTTCATCTGCACAGAAGAGATCCTGCTATTGAATGTTTGTGGCGTTTCTTGATCTGTTGTTTGTTTTCTATCTAGAACAGGTGTATAGAGTCACTCTGATGTCTTAGTTTTCTTTTACCAAAAATAATCTAAATGTATTGTCTTTTACAATGTAACTGTAACTCCATATTGCTTCATTAAAACTGTACATCAACAATGTGGTATTTGCATGACCTCTGTGGCCCTGTCCTGGACCCCCAAGCACCAATCTCATGACCCAAATCTCCACCAACTAACACATCAATCAAATGAAATACCTTCATGTCATTTGTACTGAATCTTCATTTCCTTCTGAGCTGATTCAACTGTTTTTCCTCATTAGCAAAATGATGTATGAACCAAGAGTCCTGACGTGTCCAGCATCAGGGAAAGTCATTTGTTTTATGTCTGTATACACGGGTAGGTCATGCTTTCACATAAAAAAATGTCCCCCTCTGCTATTTGTTCACTTTATCTTGGACTTAAAGAAGTGTCCAGTGTGTCATGTTGATTTGACCTAGAGAAGAAATGCTTTTCCTGGCCTGAGGAGAATTCTGAGTGGAGTGACAGGATGGATACAGTCCCACTTCCTGGAATCTTACAAACTAACATTTCCAAACTTTGTGGACAGGAAATGAAGAATACCTGCTTCATCAATCAGGAGACGTACTCGTTAAACAACTGTCCGTGTGTGTGCTTATGGAAAAGAGAGAGGAGGTGCATGAATGCATGCTGTGTGTATGGTTGGGATCAGAAACTGTCAGTGAGGCGATCTTTCAACTTCTTTGTGCGTTTCCTGGATTATAGTTGTGAAAGTAAGAATATATACATCAGTACCCGCATATGCCCAACTTAAGGGCAGCATTATTTGTAACCAAGGTACTGATATAACTGCAAAAACCTTACATCTTTGATCCAGGACAGGTCAGCATGGGCTGGCAGAGAGCCGTGGTCTTCTTTCTGCTGAGAAACGTCTTCTAGCTCCTGCGGATATTGAAGTTTTCCATACCAAGCCATAAGAATTATCTCTAAAATACCCTGGGTCTACTAGATGTCTCCTTCCAGAGAGATGAGCTCAAGACACATCCTCCAAGAAAGCATCCATAATCAATCTAACCTTCTCAGTTTGTTCCTTTCAAAGTCACTCTGAGGTCCTTTTGAATATTTGAGCACCTGAATGTGTAAAATCACTTAGGGCCGGAACATACTTGATGTTTAACAACGTGTACGCATGTTTAAAATGGCTGCCATGAATAGCTTGCGTTGATTTGAAGCGTCGTTTGTGCGCGTCTCCCGAAATTAACGCGACACAACACGCCGGAACGCTGCAATATACAAGCAACCAGTAGGTGGAGTTGACAAAACGAGCGAGACACACTCACCATGGTGACTCCGTCTCTGGCTTAGAGGTCTTTCACACCATCTACGATACCACTGCTGTCTTTTTTCTGCCGTAAACTCAAAATTAACCAGTTACTGATTTCTTTTATTGACGCCATGTTTGTTTTAGTTGTCCCGGGCATAGATATCATGTATATATCACTAGATGCCTTACCCGAGCTGTTCATCAATTGGACGAACGTCCCTACGCGGCGGCCATCTTACCTCGGACAGCTGCCCCCTTTCATAACATTGGTGTCAATGGTGCATGTACTATTTAAATAACTCTAACTTGCTCAATTTTCAACCGATTTTCAAACGGTTTGATTTGTTATAAACGCCAGAGATGTGGCTGTGAAATATGACGGATTTGGCCCATTAATTTAAAATTGTGCAAGTATGTCGTCTCAAGCCTATGTGTTATAAGGTTTGTAATAATGCAACCTGCTTGTAAATCCGTTGATATTAAATCGAGTTAAGAGTGTTTTTGTTTAAGTTGTTCACTCACCTTCCATCTGCTACCATTGAGAACGGAACGTAAGCTGTTTGAAGTAAGATGGCCGCCGTGTAGGGACGCTGTCGACTCCCAGTTAAGGCATCTAGCAATATATATGATATCTATGGTCCCGGCTCTCTATCTGGCCTGAGTACTCGAGTTTGCCCCCTAGTGGAACACTCCAGTACTACATGCAGTGCAGCGCTGTGTAGCAGCAAGTTGATGAACATAGCCGCAGCCTGCTGCTGGCGCCAAAGTGAGGTTAAACAGCAAGTATATATTCCAGCCTTTAGGCTCATTTCAGTGACTTGAAATTTCAGCCTTTAGAAACTCTTCATAACTCATGACAATATGTGAGGGCTGTAGCATGGATCTACTGGTAAACTTCTTTATCACTGCAGAATAGGGCAACATTCAGATTGCTGTGGATGTTGCCCCAACTTTGCCAGTTTTATCCAGACTTTTGACCATGAGAACCCTGGGCCTCACCCCTGCTTTCCACTGCAAGTGAAAGCATCGCGAAACAGCCGCGAAATGTACTACGCGGCAATTAGCCGCCGTTATAGTGGACAGGGTCCTTTCCACCGGCAGCTATGTGTAACGTTTTGGACGTGTCCCAGAAGCCACGGGCCGCTATCGTTACGTCTCGAGTCTACTTTTTACGCGCTACGATTCTGAAACACGTCAAACTCCGCAGTTTAGATCGGGACAGACAGGAAGTCAAACACGAAGGCAGTGTGAAACATCCGGAAACTTCCAAAATAAAAGGCACGTGCAGTACGTCATTTCCTGTGAAACCCCCGTAGCTGATGTAAACAAAACAGAAAATAAACCACAGACCTTTTTGGCTACATGTCTTTCTCCTTGATTGTCATTGTGTGGACTTCTGAAATCATGTGTGTTGTTGCAATTCTCCTGTGATTTTGTGACCTCCCAGGATCAGCTGTATAGAATGCTTTTTGCTTCCATTTTCGCATCAGAATTGCTGCCGGTTGGGAAAGAGCTCGCGGGTAAAACGGCGCTATTATGTTGCGCGCCAATTTCACGTCCAGTGGAAAGCCGGGGTTAGTCTACTTTACTTCAGTTGTATTAGTTGACATTTTTATGGCTGAGAATCTGACTTGAAGGTGCTAATCTTCATCCTGACTGTTTCATTCTCAGATGTAAACTGCAAATAAAGCACATATGAAACGTATTAGTCAAACTCTCATGCATTCTTAAACTCCTTCTAGAACGTGAAGAGCTGGTATAATGTGCCACAAACAGGACAAAAACTGCATTGTTCCTTTCAAATCTGATGTTAGCCCACCAGTCAGACTCTTTGGTGTAAACTTTCCCAGAGAGGCTGAAACACACCCTCACCCCCTATTTTAAAAAGAGCGACCGCCACAATCTGCATGTCCAAGGGTGCTGGCCCTAACCTTCACGCAATGGTGCACAAACATGTCACCCACGACAGCTCAACAACATTCAGGACCTCGAGGTGAATCTCATCCACCTCTTGATCAATGCCAGTATGGAGTTGTTTATCCACCTCAATAACCTCAGCTCCAGTGGAACAATTCCCTATTGAACCAGTCAAAAAATCTCAATAAATGGACACGCAACCATAATAGCCCCATGACTTGTAAAAGAAAGTTTAGCTGTTGTTTTCTTAACGTGAAAATCAATGCACTTACAGTGTGCTTCTGCGTGAAGACTGAGGTCTCTCCTGGGCGTGTGAATAAACTCTATGAAAAGCTGCGCTTCAGCCCGGCTGGGTGTGAGGGTCACTGGTTTGCCAATCATCCCGATGCTTTTGGAAGATTGACAACCTGCCAAAAGAAAAGAGAGAAAGACTGCCTTTTAAATAACACAAAACAAATAGTTGCACACAAAGATACTCATGTGGAAACAATGATTTTGTTTGAGCATTTGAAAAGTGTTTTTTAAAGATTCCACCAATGTGAAAAGTGTGTTTCATTTATTAACCACATAAAGAGAAACCGAGAGAAAATCTACAAAATGCCACACAATGTCTTTCAAATCTCTAAAACTGGAACGTTTGTAAATAGTTTGCATGTGTACGTTTTATGATTTAATTGATTTGACTTTTTATTGTAGGTAAAAATTCTTTTTTTTTTTTTGCACTGTTGAGGCACATTTGAATGCATGCTAGCACCTATCAAGCTCAGGGAAGAGGCAGCCTGCATCTATAATATGTATTAAATAAAAACTCTTACTTTTCCTCATTTGAAGGCTAAATGTGACCAGATCACAGCATGTGTTTCCATCTGAGTGCAGGTCTTTGTTTGCCTATCCATGAATCCAGACTGCTCCGGTGTTTGGAGTTCAGAAAGGGCAGACTGGAAGCACCGGGAGTAGAATATCATTATACAGCCGTTCTACACACTACATTACTGTACATATATATCTGTTTAGCCATCTGCATGATACCGAGTGAGCACTCAGATCAAATGTTTACTTTGACCTGAACTTCTCTCAGGAAACCGCAGGACGTAGACCTCTTCAGTCTGAGCTGGGCAGCTGATACTCCTGTTAAAGTCTCCTACACCGTCTGGCTAAACATAAGAAATTATTCTAGTGCCTGTGTTCCAAGCACACAACTACTCATGCACTCGCCGACCACTTTATTAGGCACACCTGTTCAATTGCTTGCGTGTTAACGTGAGACGGGGTGAAGATTACTTGCCAAAGTTCAAACTAATTGTTTAAACATCTCACTGCATGTTCATCCCTTTATAATCACAGTGGACCCATCTTCTGATGGCTACTTGCAGCAGGATAATGCACCATGTTGCAAAGGTCAAATCATCGCAAACTGGTTTCTGTAACATGACAATGAGTTCACTGGACCCCAACGTTCAGAGGCACCAGATCTTAATTCAGTCTGAGATGTGGTGGAACTGGAGATCCACATCATAGATGTGCAGCTGACAGATCTGCAGCAACTGTGTGATGCTGTCATGAGTCTTTAAGAGTGGTGCTTCACTGAAAAATAATTTTTAATTATTATTTCTGATTATAATCAGTCACTCTGAGTTTTCATGCAGGCTGAACGTGGAAAATAGTCTCCTACATATCCTGCATTAGCTTTTGATAGAAAATATACGGTGAAACTCTAGGATTTGAAAATCCTGACAGATCTACGTCACACTGTCACCTAACATTCATGGACTCACCCATTTTGACTCGCAATGGGGAAGGCTGTTTTGGTTTAGTGTCCAGAAAACAGTAGAGCACATCTTGACTAGTGGAGAAAAAAACATCCATTTTGCAAAGCAAACAAAGTCAGTGCATTGCTGTTAGCCAATCAGAGGCCAGATGTGCAAATATCAGGATATAAGACTCCAAATCCTGCCGTCTGAAGCTCGACTCTGATCTGGCTCACTTATAGTTCCTGAAACAGGAGCACCGGAGCTTAAGCCCCCGTATGACTTACAAGGCATTCATTCCTACTAGAGACCACTGCAAATGCATTAAAAATATGAGAAAAGTACCACTTTAACAAAATCTCTTAGGAATGTTTCCAACACCTTGTTGAATCTATGATATGAAGGTTGAAGGCAGTTCTGAAGACAAAGGGCATCCAGCCTGGTACTCAATAAAGTGATCACTGAGTTTACCGTCACCAGATGACGTGGAAAATAAGAACTGATTATGTGTCTTTACCATGTGGAAGTCCAGAGCAAGGGTTAGGGCTTTTCCTGATGTTCTTGCTCTTGTTCTGCTCCAGTGATGAAGATGGACTGCTACTTTTTTTTTTTTTTTTACATAATTGCACAAGCGCCTCTCAGGACACTCCAGTAGTCCTTGTGAAGGAATTCTGTGGTCGACCGGGGCCTGACTTTCATTAGCCAGCTGTGGCTTGGTGGTAATATGGACAAGGAGAAGGCCTGGAGCAGAAACTTGGAGTTGGTCTCGACCCAAACCCGGTGCCAAATTTTGTTTATTGGCCAAACGGCATGGGTTTAAGAAGTAAACAGCAGTGTGAGACAAAGCAATATACCGTGGCACTGAGAGAGGAAAACACAGGAAGATGGGATTTGGAATACAAGTGTTTATGGCAGAAATCTGCTCCACAGCTTTTGATGACATCATGGCAGATCAGCAGCTTCTGCAAGTTGTTTGTGACTTGGGTTGAGTAACTTAAGCTCCTTAATTAGCTGACATACCACAATTATACCACACCTAACACATTGCAGGCTTGTTGCTCGACTTAAAGGTCCTTCTTTTCTTCCAAAGTCTCAGTTTTTGTTTACAATGATTAGGACTCTAGACCCGTCAAGGTCCCATCAGTACCTTGACAGTGTTTAGCCATATCTCGTCTCCAGAAGCATTATCTTGTCTTTAAAGTTCCACGAACGTTTTGGAATGAACTCAAACCACTTGGATTAGATCTGCCAAATCCTAAACATCTTGGCCAAAAGTTCCATTCCTGGTTATATCAGATGTCTTCCCATGCATTTGCTGCCAAGTCTTTGGCTTTGCGTCAGCTCTTGCAGTGTTCATCACATGGATTTGTATATTACTTGAGGTTTAGCATTGATAGAATTGCAGCCTACTGAGTTTAGGCCAAACACGTGGCCACCTGGCTCCAGCAAGCCCAGCCACATCACGGACACACACACACACACACACACACACACACACACACACACACACACACACACACACACACACACACACACACACACACACAAGTCTATTCAATTAGATAAACTTAATAACAGTGGTGACAGAAGCTGGATCGAACATAAGGGCAAAGATTAGGGACAATGAGCTGAGATGGATCTAGGATTCTGGCCAGTACCACTAAAGGAGAACTAGAGCTGGAAAGATGGTTGGAAAGACTTTAAAGATGATGTTTATTCAGATTTATTTGACCAAAAAAAAACCATAAATCATCTCGGACTCTCACCGCACTTTAAAGCTCATCTTAGGCACAGATGAGAGGAAGCAGAGGGATTTGGGAAGTGGAAAATAGCAGGAAGAGGGTGAGATGAATGAAAGTACACACAAGAATCAAGAAGGCGAAGTGATATATGAATAAATGGAGGGGTTTGTGGACTACTTTTGTTGTGTCTTATAGAAGAAAAAACTAATTCCACACTTTTAAAACTAACATGGATTAAAGATAGAATTGTGCAGATATTGTATTTGTTTCCTAATTTTTATAAACTGCAAACTTTCAAATCCTGCACGTCCAATAGGTGTTGAAAAGAGCATTTAGAGGATAATCATAATAATTACTGTACAGCAGCCTTCACAGGGTCGGTATCGTAGCTCCTTTTGCTTTTTTTTATTTGGTTGGGGGGGGGGGGGGGGGTCTGAGAAGTCTGCTTTGCTAATTTTATCCAGGGAAATATCTTTTGTCCCATGCCAGAAGTGATTCATTCTGTCAGTGTCACAAGCTGATAGAAGAAGTCTATGGAAGTTACTAAAAACAGAAGTGTTTTTGATATTTGAATATTTAAGGGGTAAAAATTCAAGCAGACAAAAGATGTGTGTGTGTGTGGGGGGGGGGTCCTGAATAATACATTAGATATGTGTGAATTATTCAAAAGGTAGAGTGCAGGTGGCAGAGCATGGAGACGAAGAGAAAAGCTGAGATAGAGCAGAAAAAAGAAGGAAATGTGGATTTCGTTTTATACCCAGTGGAAAACAAAGAGAGCTGAATGTATAATTATTCTCTTCAGAGCCCAATCGGAAAGATCTGGTCTGCTGCAGGATTTGCCTTTTGCCCTTCCTCTCCTCGCTCCTACCATTCAGTGGGTTGTCCCCTGGGTGGGAGTGGGGCCACCAGGAGGGGTCTGTTTCAACCCCAGAGCTCCCAGACACACTAATGGTCCAAAAAAATGGGCTTAAAGAGGAGAACACAGAGAGAGGTGGTGTGTGTTTGGGTTGTGTGTGTGGGGGGGGGTTAAGTTCTTGTTGCTGTGACAGTGTCTGCCTGTGTCCAGGTCCTGAGTCCCACAGCCAAAGGCAACACCGGTCCACCATACACGGAAAACAGAGATGGCTTATTTTACAGGCAGGTGGGGGAGAATGGATATCTGATGGGCTGAGTGTGGGGAGGGTTAGGGTTGATCTTTACTTTTGTTTACATGAACTGTGTTTGATTCAGAATGACCACCCAATGTTTAGTTAAGCTCCCAAGAATCAAATAAAGCTCAAATTCAGACATTTTTATGAGATCTGTGACAACAATGAGAGGTGACAGCCGAGGTGATCGCTTCCTCGGTGGGGTCTGTGTGCGCTAATCAAAGCCCGTACGCCTTTTCCCTCCACAACTTTAACCACTTGGGCTGTAAAATTTATTGGCCAGCTGCTGTGTCCTTATGGGACGTGATCAGAAAGAAACACATGCCTGCTGACGGGACCTCAAAGGTCCACCGCCTTGTTTTTAGCTCCTGCCTTTAATCACTTCAGCAGATCACCATAACAGAGCATATTGTGTTCTCTCTCTCTCTCTCTCTGATTTACAAAAGGGGATATTTAACCTCGTCCGTCCCCTCCTTCAGCACCCTCCCAACATATTTCTGGGCATCAGAGCTCAGAACGTGCACGAGTCCACCCTGCACACTCACACATGCACTTTGGGAAAATGTACACGTGCCTGACTCACATTAGGGTCGTGCAAGTCAAACATGTGAAGCCTCTGTGATACTGAGGCAATAGAGGGATTACAGAAGGATCACACCCCGGTCATCAGCGTTTCTTATGAAGCAGACTCTGTTCACGGTGAGAATGTGGGAGCGAACAGCAGCTGGACGTGGCTGCGTGTGAACAGGAAACTGGATCCACTCTACAGATTTGAAGGCACAATACTTTCTCAAATAATCTCTTTGAATGTATAGGAGCAAGTCGTTTAACCTTTATCTGGTATAGTTAACAAACATGTTAACATCTGGAGAAAACCATTAAATGATCAGATATTTTACAAGAACTTGACCAAACTTTAGAAGCACATCTTCTATCTTTACTTCAGGAATAAATAATAGATGTAGCATCCATCTTCTGGGACTTTTCATCTTTCACTCTTAAGTGTTTAGCTCATCATATCTCTGCTGTGACCTGGTGACCCTCCTGCTTCCCACCCTGGTCTGGATTCAACTATATCAAATCGACTCATAACATAAAAATCAGGTTACATAAAATGAATGAATGATCGGAGAACCATGGAGTCACTGCTTCAACCATGATCTCCTCAAATGTCAACCCATCTGTCTGAGAGCTGGAGTTGGACTGAAACTGGGTCATGAAAATAAGCAATAATGCCAAACACAGCAGCAAATCCTCGACAGAAGGACTGAGAATGAGTCAGAGTCCAGAGTTTATCCTCACAGAAATGCAGAACCTCTCTGAACCGAAGAAAAGTTTTTGATCATCTCAAGCTTTTCCCTCCGAAGAAAACTGCAAATAAGTTTTTGGTGTTTAAGCTTTCTGTTTTGGCCAGTTTTATCGTGTGCTCGTGTGTAAGGATTTAGAATTTACCTTGTATTTTTACTATAAATACCTCTGGAAAACCCACAAATAAACAATTATAAGCTGATGTATGAGAAGAAATACAAACACAATGCAACAAACTGCTGTTTTAGTCCAAATAGAGACCCTAACATTAGATCCATATTTTAAAAATACTTATTTGACCAGAAATTACAACATGGAAGTACAAATAATTCCATGTAAACACACAAAGAAACACCAAAATCAGTCAATTTAAGAAGTTGGACACGTGCATGAGTGAGTGAGTGCACATTTCCTGCCCTCTGCCATGCAGAGGGAAGGGTAGGGGGTGACTGGTGGAGAAAAAGACACAGGCACATGTGTTTACACTGGCAGAGCGAGAAGCCAGCAAGCTCCATGGGAATGGCACGCTCACATCCATGAGGAGAGCTCCACCGTGACTGACGGGGCCTGCGAGGCTTTGAGGTTCAGCCCAATCAGCGCAGCGTATTTCTGACTGTGCTTTACTTTCTGGGTTAGCTGCACCAAACAAAACAATCACCACCGATTACTGCAGGAAAATATCTGTCATACCGGGATAACAGGAAAGTGTCCTCTAAAGGTGAAGGGGTGCATGCAGCACAGAAGAGAGGGATGAGTTGTCTGCTGACTGCGTGTAATTCCTGCACTAATGAAGGGTCTGGAATGCCAAGGACATCCCATCAGGGTCGTTTGTGTGGCTGTATCATTTGGCAATGGCCATAATTTTATCCCCAGAGAGGAAAATTCATCTACAAATCTTTGGCATGCATTCCCTTCCCTGTGTTGTGCCGATGTGTTTCCACCACGTGTTCCAAGCCGTTCTCTCCATCTGATTGTTTTCAAAAGGAAAATAAAAACCAGGGACGGGCTGTAGTGGGTTCACAAGACCACAAAATCAGAAGTGCTGGGCATAAATTTAGGGGGGGGGGGACTAAGGATTACATTACTATCTGTTTCACAACAGCATCTGCCTTCTGGGAAGAGGATGGAGAGAATAACAGCGAGCATTCATTCACATTAGTTGCATTAAGTGGCTTTTGTCCTTTTCACTGCAGCTTAGTGGTTAAAGATTGACTCTGTGAACTTTAACATCAACCAGGAGATCTGATTGGGAGGAAGAAGGGTTCAGGATGGATGGAGGCTGAATTAAAACGTGAATAAGTGGACAAGATTGGTTCAATCAGATAATGGCGTGTGGACACACATATGTCCTTCATTATCAGTTAAAAAATATATATGATCTCCACTTTGATAGGTTTGAGTAAAGTCCTGAAGACCTGGTAGGATCTGAAGGTGTCCCTGTTTTAATAAACAGAACCTTTTTTATTGTGAGGTTTTTGAACAGCAGCTCATCTAGTGGAAGAAAAGCACTCTAGCTCCCCCTGGTGGACATGTGAAACACTCATGTTTATTAAATGAGGCTGATAACACATTTTTTCTAAACATTTGCTTAAATCGAATGAAGATTTTGGATGCAACCATCAGACCTCTCCTCTCTATTACTACAACACTACAGACGATTTGTGAACATATTAGCTTCTCCTTATGAAAGGACACAAACAATAGAAGACATGTTAGAGCCACACAGAACAACCGTGGCTGTAGAAAAGATGAACCAGTATGAGGCCAACAGAGGAAACAAAATGATGGGAGTTTCAGTCCACTGTGACGCCTTCAGGCAGCTCCACCACCACAGGTGCACAGTCGTCCAAATCTGCATCAAAATCCCAACAAAACTTCTTGGTCAGGTGGGTTTTGAACTTCTCTGCCTTCTTTTGAAATGTCCCGTCCATACCAGGTGCAGCGGCAAACTGGAAAAAATCCTGCAAGATAAAAAGTCGATTTAATGGTTCCCAACAAAAAACACCAGTTTGAGATCAAATGGAAACTAAATATAGGAACCTAATTCTTGCTCTAGTGGATTTTCTGTCTTGTAGCTGCTTAAAAATCATCCCGAAGGAAGAAAAAAAAATTGAAGGCAGATTTTAAATCAAAATGTTACTTAAAGACCTCGCTGAGGGGATGCATGTCACCTTCGACCTGTTGTGACAGTTTTAAATGATGGACTGATATCTGGTCTGAAATGTGCATGTTGGTCATTACATTTATAAACAATTTAGGGTCACAAGAAATAAAAACGTGCCGTTCTACTGACAACTCTTTTCTGATTTGAAATGAATGCATGAATTGAATATTTCCCTAACATTTGCGCGTGCAGCTGTTGCACATCTGCTGTACCTGCAGCGTGCTGGTGAGGAAGTTGTTCTGTGACACGATGTCAACAAAGAAGTCAGGAGGGACTTCTCCAAGCTGGTGGTACAGCACAGTGATGAGTCCCAGATAGAGCTCCTTCCTCCTCCTCATGGCCTCCTCCGAGCGGCACAGCAGAGCCAGGAGGCTCTTCCAGTGCTCGAAGCCCTCGTACACGTTCCCGATCACGAAACACACAAACGCAAACTGCAGCTCACCTGGGAGAGATTTTAGATATTTAGTTGCATAGGCAGTTGCATTATTTTTTGACAGTGTATTAATGTTTGTGACACATACCAAGCAAGTTCAGAGGCTGGTTCTCGTATTTCTTCTCCAGAACCCCCTCCAGGGCATAACTCAAGTCCATGCTGCATTTAGTGATCTCAGCTGGAGTAGCCCCAGGAGGGTAGGTCTTTTGGGGAATAACTGAAAAGCGCAGTTCTGTCCCTTCCCTCTGCTTCATCTTAGGAAGCCTGTCCAGTCCCTCTCTCATGCTCTGGCAGGCCGTGTCGTTCCTTGGCTGCTCTGCCCTGTCTTTTGTGTGTCTGAGCTGAAGCTCAGGGACGACATCGCTGAAGGCGCAGATTCGACCCGTCAGAGGCTGCAAGTCACTGGCCAGCTCCTCGCTGATGTGGTTGGTGAGAGACACCCACTTCCTCATCACCTCATAGGGATAAGGGCCCAGGAAGGGATCCAGCTCTCGCAAAGTCCCCCGGATCCTGCTCACTTCCTCTTCATCCTCGGAGGCTGAGAAATCCAGATCTTCTTCTTTGGGATCCCAGTTGGCCAGGAGGATCTCTCTGGGTTTCAGGGTGAGAAAAAGGCCTGTTTTAGGGCCGATTTCTCCACCACAGCTTGGCGAGTTTACAGAGCAGTAGTGGAGGAAGTGTAAACCAGGGGGAATCATCTTAATACCACGAAAACGAGGACCAACCTGCCAGCTTTTGCAGTCAATCCCAAGCTCGGTGCCCTGAGGAACACCCAGCAGAACCAAAGTAGCTCCTTCCTCAAACAACCTCCGAGCAACATCTGGATCCATGTTTGAAGAGCTGCTGCTGCTGCTGCTGCTGGCCATCTTTACTTACTTTCAAACTATATTTAGAGTAACACAAGTAGATTCTCTCAGGTGGTGCGTGAGCTGTTCATCATTCAGAAAGTATTTCCGTATCTTAACACCGATTTTGAGGTTCTTAAAATGTGTTATTAGGAGCGAAGACTATTGTTAATGTAAATAAACTCTAATTAAATTCTGAAAAACGCCATGTTAGGGTTGAAGCGTACATTTAAAATAACAAACAGTACCTACAGCTATGTTTCTGTTTCAAGTCGTTGCTAACTCGTTTTGTCGGAAAGCTGTGTAACAAAATATAGGCTCTGGGTGGAAACAGTGTCCCAATAGAAATGTTCCGCTCTTTTTGTGCTACTGGCCGAGAGTGCGCATGCGCCAAGTTTCTCCATTCACCCCTCCAAATTAAATAATAATAAAAAATAAATAAATAATAATAATAATAAAATAATAATAATAATAATAATAATAATAGCCAAGCCAACTTTAAAAACAGGCAACACTGACCAAAGTGCTGAACATAAAAGTAATAAATAGAATAAAAGATAAAAATAAAAAGATAAAAACACATTAATAATGGCCGTGTAACTTTGCCAGGTGTACACCGTGTTGGTGACCCGAGAGCTCATTCCCATGGCCGTGACCTTCACTGATGGGAAGCAGCAGCTGGACTATGACTGTCCTGTGTCCCTGACTGCTTTTTACCGGCCCGTCTCAGTCTTCAACAGGTCAGAATGTCATAATGATTGCTCTCAAGCAGGATTGTTCAGAAACTAAATGCTTTATGGTTTAAAAAACCTATTACGTTATTAAGTTCACCTAATCTGAATAATAATAATAATAATAATAACTAGAAAATTCCTGAAGAAATTTTAAAAGGGGCCTGCCCCGTGGCGCAAGGTGGTGGCCGTGTGTCATAGACCAGTGTGCACNACAAGTTAAAACAGTATCATGTCAACACTCATACTGGGTCAAAGGCCAAGCTAAAGAGATGGGTCTTTAACAGTGATTTAAATGTTTCCAGCGAGGGGGCCAATAATAATAATAATAATAATAATAATAATAATAATAATAATAATAATAATAATAATAATAATAATAATAATGAATGTTGCAGAATGTTGTCTTTACAGCTCTCTGGCTACCGCTCCAGCACCATTAAACTGAAAGATGGGCTGAACAGAGTAGAAATTGAAGGTGTCGCTGAGGATGGCACTCTAAAGAAATACAGAGTGGAAATCTCTAAGCTGTCACCAAAGACTGCTGAGCTCACTAATCTGGATCTGGGTGGAGGTATTCCACTTTACCCACCCTTCAGCCCCAAAGTTTGTGAATACAACAGTGAGTAAAGACTTTTCTGTTAGTATCTCTGCTGTTTCCTCAGAAATTAGCAACGTTACCCATGTAAATCCACGCCCCTTGGTGGTTATGTGTATTCAAATTCACTTGAAAATTTCGTTTTTAACTTGACAGTCACTGTGGCATTTTTTCCACAGGTATTGTTCCCTTTCATTATAACATAGTAACGCCCCTTCCCAAGTTCCAGTCTTATGAAAGTGACTGTAAATGGATAAAGCAACTCAGCACCAGTTCCCCTGAATGTTAGAGACACTCCTGTGAAGATCTCAGTCCGTTCAGCAGATGGCACTATTTTACAGGTATGATAGGAGTAAAATGTCACATAATCTGTCCTTGTGACCAGCTAAAATGTATAAATCATACACCCTAAAACATAAAGCTTCACAAATGTGTTCAATTAAAGATGCATTTTATTGTAAAGGGCTTTGTTTTTTTATTTAAGCAAGATAAAAGCTAAAATTTCAGGAGTGTAACTGATTTTGGTCATGTAAGTTTCACAGGGCTTGTGTTGTTTAGTCACACCTGTGTTTATTATTAAGGGGCCTGCCAGACAGGCAGGGCCCTTATTGCTCTCCACCGGAGGATTTGTTGTCTTTATTAAGGGGCCTGCCTGACAGGCAGGGCCCTTATTGCTCTCCACCGGAGGATTTGTTCTCTTTAATTTTATTCTTATTCTTATTATTCTTCCGTATACATTAATACAGCCCGAACCGCAGCATGCACCCCCACAAATCTTACATCAAAACGACCGGCTCGGTCGTGGGAGGTGTGCTATTACTTTTCTTAGCGTTTCGAGTTACCATGGCAACGGTGTTAGCAAAAAATAGCGCAAAACCTTCCCCCT
The DNA here is from genome assembly GCA_006937985.1 of Aphyosemion australe. Lineage (NCBI taxonomy): Eukaryota > Metazoa > Chordata > Actinopteri > Cyprinodontiformes > Nothobranchiidae > Aphyosemion > Aphyosemion australe. The sequence goes on from SSNS01001154.1 coordinate 45,773, forward strand.
CATTACTTTTCAACCGAAATGTGCACCCCCACAAATCTTACATCAAATCGACCGGCTCGTTCTGGGGAAGGTGTGCTATTACTTTTCTTTGCGTTTTGTGTTACCATGGCAACGTTATTAGCAAAAAATGCTGCGCACAAACGCCCTCCTCATTACGTTTGGTTGTAATTTCTACAAACAAGTTCACAACCGTACCAAACTTGATATGTGTCATCGCACAA
>SSNS01001155.1:0-18210 GCA_006937985.1 Aphyosemion australe
CACAGACATCTCAAACACCATTTTGCCTGGATCTACAGGGAAATTTAAACATACCGAATAAAAAGATAATTAATTGAAATAACATTTATGAGATCCTCAAATGCTCTATCAGTGTTTCAGTCTTCGTGTGACTGAAATGGTTAACAGATGCCTACAGTCAGTCATTATTTAAAATCATGTACGAACACATACCAGTGTTGGTTAACTGCAGAGTACAACATAATCAAACCTCTCGGCAGGTGTTTGTAATATATGGCTGTGGCACCTGCACGTTGAATAGAACTTGTGTTTTCATAAGTCTAATGTAAAAAAAAAAGGTTCACTGTGGCAGAATGTGTCTCTGCACTCTTAGACATTTCTGAAAATGTTTGACCTGAACAGTAAGACAGTAAATGTTTTCTTCATGTTTTTCAAAAGTAATTAGTCAACTATTGGAATGGAATTATTTGCAGTCAAGCAGTACGAGCTCTGTTTGTTCTCTGTTGTTACTTTTAAACCAATTTTCTGTAGTATAAAGAAAGTGTGGAATATAACTGAGATCAGTTTTCACCTATATGCGGATGATTGCCAAGTTTACATTCAGCAGCAACCTCGGTCCAGCCACTTTTGGACTGTTTATCAGAGGTCAAAGCATGGCTGGCACTCAATTTCCTGAGTCTTAATAATGACAAAACCGAGGCCATCCTTTTCAGCCCAAATGCAAGATGTGCGAACGCTATGGCCCCAGAGGTGACAACACTTCTTGCATTTAGAAAGGAGATTGATTCCAATCTAGGAGTAAACATGGACGATGGCCTCACTTTGGAAAAACACATTAATGGGACCGTTAGATCTTGTTTTTTTCATTTAAGGCGCATCTCTAAAATTAGATCTATTTTATCGAGAGCTCATCTGGAAACTGCTGTCCATGCGTTTGTGACCTCACGCCTGGACTACTGTAACTCCCTGCTGGCAGGGATAAGTCAGGCCTCCATCGCTAGGCTGCAGAGAGTCCAGAACACCGCAGCTAGATTTTTAACAGGTACCAGAAGGAGAGAGCATATTACTCCATTCTTGGCCATGTTGCACTGGCTACCGGTTCAGTACAGAATCAATTTTAAAATTCTTTTATTCGTTTTTAAAGCCCTTCATGGTTTAGCGCCTTCATACTTGGCTGAGCTGCTTTGCTTGTACGAACCTCCTCGCGTACTTCAATCCACTGCTGGTTGCTCCGATAGCAAAAATGAAGACAAGAGGGGAGAGAGCTTTTTCAGTTGCAGGACCAAGGCTGTGGAACGCTTTGCCACTAACCATCAGAATGGCCTCCTCAGGTGAAGTGTTTAAAAAACGGCTTAAGACGCATTTTTACACACTAGCTTTTAAGCAAATTGCACAGTAATTAGTGGTGTTATTTTATGGTTCAGTGTTCTTATTGTCAATAGTAGTGTTCTTTTTTATACAATCTTTTCTTTTTTGCAAATGTTTCTAATGTGTAGTGTTCAGCACTTTGTGTATCCCTTGGATTGTTAAAAGTGCTATACAAATAAAGCTGATGATGATGATGATGAGTTTAGCAAGGCAAGGTGGCAAAACAGATCATACAGAGAGGAAGAGTCTGCCGAGTTAAACTTAAAAAAAGAGTTGGGGAGTCACAAGCCTGCCAGACAACTGGCAGACTGAGACGGGAGTTAAGCCCAATAGGATTACATTAAATCCACTGATTAGACTTGGCTCTAGGGAAGACTAAAATGATAGGGTGGCAGACAGAGTCCCAGAAAGTGGGACATGGATCATAAGTTCACTAACTGTAGACCAGATGTATTTATGAGTTTGCTTCATCTCCCAACCTGTGAGGAAGAGGACCAGTTCTCAATTTAGCACCTACACGTTTCTCAAAAAGTGTTCATCTTACTCAGGGGTGCAAACTGAGGGGTATGCAGCCACATAACAGGCACCCCAAACTGTCACTGTACTAGGTTAAAAATACTCTAAGTTGATCAGATGTTAAATTCAGGATTTGTCTTCTTCCATTTTTTTTCTCTTTGGGATTTTCCATCTTCTGCATTCTCTACACTCACACCAGCTAACTTCATGTCATCTTTCACCATATTTGTAAATATCTCTTTTGGTCTTCTTCTCAGCCTCCTGCCTGGTGGCTCCAGCCTCAGCATCCTTCTACCTGTGTAATCATTGTCTGTCCGCTGGACATGTCCAACCCATCTCAGTTCGTCTTCTCTGACTTTATCTCCAAAACATCTAACATGAGCTGTCCCTCTGATGGACTCATTCCTGATCCCATCTATCCTCGTCACTCTCAAAGAGAACATCAAAATCTTGGGCTCTGCAACTTCCAGTTCTGTCTCCTGTCATTTACTCATGGACAGTGTCCCTAATGGTCCGTTTACACTTCGGTCATCTTCACCTGGGCTGGGTGGGGACAGCCAGTCCTCGCGCCACCATGTTTCGTTTACACAGCCTTCTCAGGAACCTGGATGTCTCAGAGCATGTGGGCAAGGCTAAAGAGGTGTGGAGAAGTCTGTGGTGTCCTTCCTAAAGCCGACCCAGCGGGCACATCAACGGTGATTCAAGGTTGAATCAACATCATGGACCATGGTTGAATCACCGCTGGATTTGGTTTTGATTTTGAAAGGTGAATCAACGTTGATATCCCCATGTTGTTCCAACGTGGGGATATCAACCGTCTAAACCGTCTAAAGCAGGGTTTCTCAACCCTGGTCCTCAGCGCCTCCCTGCCCTGCATGTTTTCCATGTGGCCCTTTGAAACACCAGTGTTTTCCCTGCTGCCACACACCTGACACAAATGAGTGAGTGATTAACAGGCTTCTGCAGCCATGTGCTGAAGCAGAGACATGGAGAACATGCAGGGCAGGGGGGCGCTGAGGACCAGGGTTGAGAAACCCTGGTCTAAAGGCTCAGGAACCCTCTGCAGGTGTTCTGGATTCATCAGCTGATTAGAGTGTGACACTTTGAGTCTAGAATATTGAACCTTTTCACTATATTCTGATTGTCTGAGATTTTGAATGTGGGGTTTTCATCAGCTGTAGCTTGTGTCTTTGATGAGCCTCAAGCTTCACTCAGCAGAAGCAGCTGGGTTAGGGTTAAGTTCAGACTTCAGCATCGACCCTGTTATGACCAGAAATCTATCAGACAAGCAGATTAAGATTTGTTTTGCTCTCAGTGGGAAATTATCAAATGAAATTGATGTAAATATGACTACAACAACTAATTATAGGATACTATTGGACTGAAGGCTGTGAACCAGAGACAACAGGACAGAAGTGAAGGTTTGTGCATTTAACAAAACATTTAATAAATAATCAGAGCTGCTGTAAAATATTCTCCAGTCCACATCCAGACAGAATCATCGTCTCTTCTGTCTCCTGATCAGCAGCAGCTGGGATGTTTATGCTCACAATGTTTTTCTTTTTTTATCAACATTCCCATTTTCAAGTGCAGCTCACTCCTCTTGTTCTGACTTTTTTCTTGTACTTATTCTCATCCGTTTGGAAGCATCTCCACCTCCATGTTTCCACCTGCCTGTCGGCGCATCTGACCACTGGTTGTTCAGATGCTGCTGCTGTCAATCATTGCGGGAGCGTGCACGGCGTCGGATACCTCGTCTCTTTGTTCTCTCCTGCCTGGGCTAATGGTATAGCTGATGGTGCGGTGTGCGCGGCGCGCAGCAGCGATGTGCATTTGGAGAGAATGAGTACTCGTGCACAAAATGAGACCCCTCATGGAGCGCATGTTCTGCGTATCGGGAGGAGGGGCCCACTTAAAGCTCTGGATTTGCTCAAATAAGATGTTTGAGCTCAACGAGGCCGTAGTTCTCTTGTGGTACGAGCAGAGCGCGCTGGGAGTGCAGCTTGTAATGAGCGAGTGTGATTTTATGGCACGGAGCAGCTGGAGAAACATGTAGATGGACTGTACGAGAATGTTTGACGTAACATCGGTGCGCAGAGGTGCCGGTTTCAATTATCAACAGGAGGGGAGGGGGAGAGGGGAAAAGAGTGAGAGAAACACGGAGGGACCAGACTGATAGTAAAGGTTTTGAGCAAAACTGCTGGAAAAGTGTGGGTGTTCAACCTCCTCATTAGAAAAAGTGTGGGTGTTCAAACACCCACATCCCCCACGGGTGCCACGCCCATGCCTGACGGACTTTGTAAGCTGTCAACCAGACATTTCACATGTCTGGAAAGCTGCAATCCCAGCAGGCACACGACCGACCTTCAACGTTGAAATATGGTTGAAATATGGTTGAAATCACGGCGGTTGGAATATCAACGGTAAAACAACGTTTAAACAACATTTAATGCCTAATGGTTATATTTACGTCAGTGCATCACTGAACGTCAACGTTGGATTATGGTTGGTTTAGTGACATAGGTTGTTGTTTCAACGTGAAAACAACAGAAAAACTGAACGCAAATACCGACCAAAACCGAGCCGACCTATATGTGAAAGTGCATAAATACTTTCCGATCTAGTTCGGTTTTGATTATCTGGTGATTTCTTGGCAACTGGCCCCACCCGTTCCCCATGCACCAAGATGCACTTCTGAGTATATAGCTCTAGGTGGCAGTATGCATGTTTTCTACGTTGGTCTGCAGAAGAACCAAAAGAAGAAAACAAACACAAAGAAGCTAGCTGCATTAAAGGAGCAGACGATCGACGGAGCAGAAGACGGAGAAGAAGCAGAAGACAGAGAAGGACCAGAACCAGTAGTGTGTGGCTACAACATTTTATGGTAATTTAAGTCAGTATTCAAAAAGTATAACTTTATAGAGAAGCTGTGATATTAGCTACCAGCATTGCTGTTGGCTAGCTTGGTCAAATGATAAACACTTCAAATACTTCAGCAACAAATGTTTTTCTGACTATAATGCGCACCTAAAACCCTTTAATTTGCTCATAAACCGACAGTGAACTTTATGTATGACTTTAAGCTACAGAGCCGCTTGATTGGCATAGCATTATGGCTATTTGGGTAAACAAAGAACCGGAACCTAGCATTTCAAATTACTGTCCCATAGACATGAATACGCCTCGTGGAGGCCTCGTGGACTGGCGTTGCCGTAGTGGCCGGCCGCCATCTTAGATGGGTCTCCATTCACCCCCAGTGCATTCATTTCTACTGAGAAAGGTGCTAAAAAAAACACATTTTATCGTGGTGTCACCTTTACTTGTGCTAATGGAGCAACAAGTAAAAAAACAGCTGTGTTAGCATTAGCCAGACAAAGCTTCATACTAATGATATAAATACTGTCTTTTTTCCTCCTTCAGCTTGCACATTTCAAAAGACTGGGAGGCATTGATGCCGTGGACATGGTAAAGAAATCCATGACAGCGTATGTATCTGAATCCATATGCTTTACATAAAGTAAATTTTTGTAAAGGCTAAATATTTGTAGCCCTTGATGAGTTTTCAGGTAATTGTCTAACTAAAATGTTGCACTGTCCATTTTTGTTTTCCAGGACACTGACAAATTCAATGATGGCACAAATGAGCCTGAAGGGGAGGTGTGGGAAGATGGCTTTTTCTCAGTCTTTGCTCTTCCAGATCATTTGTGGTAAGTGTATACCTGTTACTGAAAATAGGAGCAGATAACCTTTTGTGATAATTTAAGCGATGCTACACATTACGTTTCATCAACGACTTTGTTCTCATCAGTGATTGGTTATCCTCTTTGCATGCCCCATCAATTTCGGTGTGGAGTGAAAATCATGCTAATTGCTGTTGGAAGGAATTTTCACATGCTGATGAACAGCAGACAGGATGATGGTCTAACTTGTGGTGTTGCTTCCTCTGTAGATGCTGTTGACCCAGACACAAGTAATGAAGATTGTGTCTAAATATTTGAAATATGCGCCTGAGAGATTGGGTGGCGGTGGCTGAAAAGAAAAAAAAAAACTCCCTCCCTTGACTGATTAGTTCTATTTTTTTATTTTTGTTTATTACATGTTTTGAGTGCTATGTGTTGTTGCTGTAACAGTTATAAATAAAGGTTTGTTTTCTTCTAATTGACTATTGTTTCCTTATTCACCTGAAGGCATTTTATTCTGTGTAAATTAGTATTGCACACAGCTATGATGGATACAGTAAATCATGTGTATGTGTAAAACTGTAGAGTATGTGGAAAAGGTACATTCATAAGCCATTTGGGTACTGGTGGTTAATAAATGTTGAAGTTGGGTTGGAAAATCGACATTAATTAAACGTTGAAATGGCATTGCGATATCAATGTTGAATTACTGCTGGATTTGGTTTTGATTTTGAAAGGTGAATCAACGTTGATATCCCCACGTTGTTCCAACACCGGGATATCAACGTTGATTCACCTTTCAAAATCAAAACCAAATCCAGCAGTGATTCAACCATGGTCCATGACGTTGATTCAACCTTGAATCACCGTTGATGTGCCCGCTGGGAAAGGCAAACAGCACAAGCTAGCTTAAAACATTTTTTCATGCCTCTTACAGTAACAACATTCTAACATAGTATAGCTATAAATATATTCTAGAGATTTAAAAAAAATTGTATTAAGTGGTTTTCTCATATTGGTGTAAAAACCTCAGCCAATAACACGGCTTGAACCAAAAGCACTGTTTGGGCCGTCTGGTTGTCGTCTCACCAAACCACCGCGCTCCCACACTTCCTTGGGTCCTCCACTCATTATGTGCTCAAGCATTTAGCACCAGAACACCACTGGTGTGAGAGGATCTCCGCTCAATAACATCAGAGAAGGAGAACCAGCCGGCTGCTACCACTTCAACTTTAGGACAAACTACCAAAAAGAAAAACACCATTTGAAGTCACGGACAACAAAAGACGTTTGGACCTAGAAAACAGTGACTGGTGTTTAGCTCTCGCTCGTTTCCTCTGGCGATGCGGATTTCCGGTTCAAGTGGATGTGGCCCAGGTATGATGCCCAACGGGAGGTGTGAGTGTTTGCATTTAAAAGCTAGCTTGTTCTGTAAATTTTCCATTGCAGCTTTAATCTTTACCTATTTTAGGGTAAGAAAACAAAACCGTAGCAAGTGAAGAAATATTTGATTAGATTTGTCAAACGTGGATCAAGATGGCAAAAGCAGTGACAGTGAGAGTAAAATATAAACACTGGACTTTATTTTCTTCTGAAAGATGTCTCCTGTCTCCTCAGAGTTCTCTCAATTCAAAAAGAGAAATGTGAAGTCACGAGCTATTGAACACGACCTAGTCTTCGAATCAAAACCCAAATCCTCTCTACAATCAACTGTTCATAAACAGTTTCAGAGTGTCACCTGCAAAGTGGATTACCTTTATTTGTACTGTACAAACAGTGTAGTGGTAACACTGGTATACTATTTGTCTTTCAGTGTTATTAGCAACTCCCACATTGTAAATGGTTCAGCTGAACTGAAAAGGAAAGCCAATGAGCCTGAAATGGAAAAAATGTGACTGCAATCCAGGAAAAGTATTGATAGTCTGAGTAGCTGTGTGTTCTTTTTTATTTTCAGTCTCTACCTGCTATGGCTGAACTAAATACTTTCTAAATATACTAATCCCTGATATAGTAAGTCATGCAGTGTTTTAGCACAATTAGGCTAGTTGCTGTCTGGTGAAAGTTCTCAGTCTTTCTACCAATGAATATTCCTCCTCCCTACCCTACGAGGAGTCGTCAACGTCGTTAGCCTGTATTGTGTTAGACTGGTTGTTTTGATTAGATGCGGGCGGGTGCAGGCCTGGATTATGATTGCAAGGGCCCCTGGGCACAAAGTGCCCAAAGCCCCCCCCCCGTTACTCCACAACATCCCCCACCCCACCCCCCACAGGAACATTGGCCGGCCGGACACTTCCTCCTTGACCTTAAAGCATCAGATACTAAATGGGAAGTAAATGTCATGTGAAAACGCTTTCCTTCTACATAATAAATAAATACATTTACAATAATATGAATACTACTACTAGTAGTAATAATAATAATAATAATAATTTGATAAGGTTTATTGACGAAATCAAGTTTCTTGGACTGATACAGGACCATAAAATCTGCTGGAAACCCAAAATAAAGTTAGAGAAAAACTGGAAAAGATGATTGCAGTATTTGGTAAAACATGTTACGTGCTTAATTAACCTTTCGCCGAGCCCCGCCCCCCTTAGTTACTGTTGCCAAGTCCGACAATAAGTGGATCAAATACTGCAGCTCCGCAGATTTCCGCGATGGAAAGAAGTAGACAGATGCGTGTCAGCGACATTTTTTGGAGCAATTCCTCCTCAATATCATCCAGATCGAGGCAAAAGGGTTACAGTATGCAGTGGAGGGAGATATTAGTGTCGGCTCCGCTGAGCGAAGCGTAGCAGGGAACAAGGAGTTGGGAGTTTCGGGAGAAGGTCCGGCGTCCGGGAACGCATGGATCGGTGAGCGTGGCGGCGATGCGGTGTCCCTGTGAGCTGTCAGATGATCTGAGCTGCAGGCAGCTCTAAAAGCTCCCGGTGCTCTGCATCGCTCCAGTTCATCATCTCAGCTGGTTCTGTTAACAAAAAGAAACTTAAGCCCGTGTTTACTTTCATTTTCAATATAGTTCCCGGCCAGAGCTCAGCATTAATTCATCACGTGATCTTGACACCACCCGCTGTTGCGCCAATAGGCTTAATGTGCGTTTATAAGACACACGGTTGAGGTAATATTACGCTGATTTGCCGGCAGTGTGTCTTATAAAGGGTCTTGGATAGTCTGGGAGGCGGACCTCCGCCCAGCCGCGGGCGGGGGGAGCACTCATGCTTGGCTGTTGCTGGTTGAGCTCGATGAGGAGGTTCTGAAGGGAAACGAAGGAGACACGACTACTATCGAGGCTAATGCTTAGTAGTAAATTAGGCTTAGCTTCATCATTTTGTTTGGAGTTGTCGGATAGTAACGGTTGCTATGATGTGTGATTGGACAATAGCCGTTCTGGGGGCGGGGCCGGCAAAAGGCTAATTACAAGGCTCTGTTCCTTCTGTATTCATCTTTAATGTTACCTTAAATAACTTATGGTGTGGAGGTTTGGGGTAATGCTATAAAAGCAATTATATTTATTTCAAAAGAGAGAAACCAGAACAGTTCACACTTTGGGTTTTTGGGAGCGAACAAACTCAAAGTCCATTTTGCCTTGAGCCCCCAGATGCCTTGAGCCGGCCCTGGGAGTGGGACTGAGCTTTGAAGGTGATCTGAATTGTTTCAAATATGTAAATAATACATGCTTATAGATTGTTGCTTTATGCCTTTTCATTTTCAAGCACTTTGTTTTGGTTTCTTGGTTTTAATTTAACTGTTTTCCATCCTGTTTTTCTCTGATCTTTCTGCATCTCCTCTAAATCCTCCAGAAAAAACGCTTCCAGGCTTTCTGAGTTTTTTACTTCATGAGTTACTTTTGAACTAAGCAGCTCAAAGTGAGTGCTGCAGCCAAGGCAGAAAGGTGAAATAACCGCAGCACAGCAGTTCAGGGATCTGCACCGCAAAAACAGCAAAATGCGGACTGCGTGCCCGGAGCAGTGCAGTGATGTCACCGGGGCACAGATGAACTCTGCTGAGGCAGAGCGCATCAAGCATTAATAAAAGAGAAAGTACCAGAATATTTATGAGAGGACATGAATGATCGCTTGTTAATTGTTTTCTTTTGGTGGCGTGACTTTGTGGTCGCGGTGCGCGCAGGAGCGCATGAACGCTCAGCGGTCTCTGTCCTCTCTGCTCTAAAGAAGTCCTGGTGCGCTAGAGTCCATATGAATAATGTCATATCGAAACTGGACCGTTTTTCAGGCTCCCCCATATAGAACCACAAAGAAAACCCACTAATTGATTCCTGGTTAAAAATGCGTTGTAATGCACGTTTCTGACATTTGTACCGAGTAAAATATTGTGAGCTCTGCTGAGGCAGAGCGCGTCAGGCGTGTTGATGATTTTCCTTTGTGACTTTAGGAATGTTACTGGGGCTGTGCGCAGGTCAGCGAGAAGCATCTGGAGCGCATGAACAATCGGTGCTCTCCGTACCTGAGGAGACGCTGGAGCGAGCGCAAGAGAGGCGCACAGACTTGGAAAAAAGGGTGGAGTAACTACACCTGTAAAATAAAGTCTTTTAATTGATTATTTTAGTGGTGTGCGTGTTGTGCCCGGTAGCTGAGTCAGTTACAGTATAATAAATGTCTCCCTGATGTTTTTCTGTTAGACCTCTCTTATTCCCCTTCCTAGGGCTGCTCACATGGACCCCTAGTGGGCGTGGGCCCATGGGCCAGTGCCCATAATGCCCATTGGATAATCCGGCCTTGGCCGGGTGTGAACTAGACTGAAACTGTTTAAAAATCAGGCTCAATGTAGGTGCTAGAAAGGCGAAACCTGAGGACCCCCCTCTGCTTAATGCAGGTCTTTCCTGTTTGACTTAGATGGCTTTCTTTTAAGGCTGCCACACACGACTATTTTAGTAGTCAACTAATTGTCAGTTTTTTTGGCGATTAGTCGACTAATCGTGTCATGCATAAAGTGTAGCTTATTGCACCAGGATGCTCTAATAATTAAATAAAAATTATAAATAATTTACATTTTTTAAATTTCTTTACTTTTTTATTTTTAATTTTTTGTTATTGTGAAGCACCTCGTGATTTTTATCTTGAGAGGTGCTGTATAAAAAACAATTTCTTCTTATCTTCTAATAAACTCATCATTATCTAGTTGTGTGATCAGTTATGTGCCATCTAAAAATAAAGACAAGACGATATCTTACTAAACAACTTTTAATGAACTTTCTAAACTGTAAACACAAATGCTACACAGTCAAATGGAGGTAGGCACCTAAAACCAAAAGTAAATTGTCCACAAAAATGACTTGTGCTCACAAATGTATCCAGCTAAAATAAGGTAAATTTAATCTACACAAGGCTCTTGTTCAGTCAGGAAAGTTATCATTTCGACATGTTCTGGAGAAAGGCTTCCTCTCTTTTGAGAGCCGATGTTCCCAGCTGCAGAGAAGATCTGCTCCGATGGGATGGAAATGGCAGGGAGGCACAGAAAAGATTTAGCCGGCTTTGTAACAAACTTGTCCATTGAAGAGGAGCGCTCTTTAACACTGTAACGTGGCGGGACACAATAAATCATTAGCGTTTGTAACGTTAGAGCAAATACGTGACATACGTGAGCTAAAGGTAATGACACCGCCATCACCCCTGTTGTTGCTACAGCTGATGTTAGCATGTTAGCAGCTGAGCTAACATGAGGTAATTCACTTACAGAGGCGACGGTCCCTCTTCGTTTTAAGGTGTTCGTGCATCGCCGACGTGCTCCCGCGAAAAGGAGAGTTTCACTTTGCAGATTTTGCACTGTTCTTCTCTTTTGTCTTTGTAAAATGCTCCCAAACGTTTGAGCTAAGCCATGTTTTCTTTTCTCCGCCACTGCTGCGCAGTGCGCATGTACCTCAAAGAGAAAGCAGCGACTGACCCGGATGGCCACTACTGCGCATGCGCAAGCAGCAGAAGGTGCCGCAGCAGGCGAGGTTAAAAAATGCTCATAAAATAAACGATGCGTCCACTATTACATTTATTGTCGACTATTTTGTTTGTCGACGTCGTCGTGACGCGTCGACTAATCGTGGCAGCACTACTTTTTTTATCGGTCTTTGTCAGATGATGAATCGGGCGCTGTGGCGCGTTGCATGATGGGAGGGCTTGGTGTATACACGGAGATTTCCTCATATGATTTGAAGAGTTTTGCTTGTGTATATTATGCTTATAAATTGTTAATGTGTAATTATGTTATTTATTTGTGTCATTTTCCTTTCAATTTAGTCTCAAAAATATAAGATTTTGCACATAACCGTATCATTTTGTCTGTCTGATGACAAAATTCCAAAAATATTAAATCAGATGTTACTCAGCACCCAAGTAGTCTTTTTACTCTTACTTTAGTAACCTTTGGGATGGCTTCTTTTTACTGCCATTTGAGTAAAAATATGTTGAGGTAGCGCTACTCTGACTTCAGTACAACTTTCGGTTCCTCTACTCTGGTCTCGAGTGAAAGGGGATCCCTGAAAATGCTCACCTTGGCAGAGACGATCGTGTTGTTGCAGCCCTGCGGTCGAAATATTAGCATATCTTGTACCCAGCCATGTGTAAAATGTCCATATGCCTCAGATGATTTGTAATTTTTAAACTGCTGACACATGTATGCGCTGATCCCGAACACCAGATAGTTTGATATCCAACGCGGTAACTTGGAGGCAGTGATGAAACGTCTGAGCTCCATTTGTTATTATGTGGAGTTCATAGGGATCTACATTGTCAATTGTAGACCATTTCTCAAAATATCGATCCCTAGCCTCCTTCACAAGTTGATCCCTGTAAGGGATGCGTTCGTTCTTCATATTTTTATCCATTCTTTTGATTGTTTTGTGTGCTGCTCCAACTTCGGCTGCAGATTCCTGCAGCAACGTGAGTCAACATACACACAACATGGCGCCAAGGGGGTGTGGTTCACAGGCAGATCACGTGTCTGACAAAGACCGATTCCTCTCCTCTGGTTTCTCCTCCTGCATCTAATCAAAGCAACTAGTCCAACACAATAGGGCTTGATGGGGTAGGGAGGAGGGTTATTCATAGGTAGTTTCAGCTTGTTAAGCAACAATAGACAGCTATGAGGATGAGAAGCGAAATCTCATGTTGCCATAATAAAGAGGATTTACCAGTGTAGCGAAAGTCAGGAGCAAAGACCATCATCTTGTTTTGATTCTGGTCCAGTCCTGAAGCCCTGATTTTGAACCATTAACACTTCTGGGCCCTCATTTATCAAACGTTGGTAGAAACGTTCCTATATTCCCTCCTACGGATGAAATTTAGAATGTGTGTACGAACAGTCAATGTCCTGATTTATGAAACATGTGGTGGCCTCTCGTACGCACGTTCCTCCGCAATCGTCTGATAAGAAATCCCACCTGTGCGTACCCATGTGCTCGTGCCCGGTTATCGTCATTTACATACAGAAACGCCCTCAATTACCCATATTTGGTCACACTACGTCCTCAGATCAGGAGGGGATTCCCTGGGTTCTTCCCGAAAAAAAGAAGAAAAACTTTATTGACAGCGAGATCGAAACACTGGACACTTGACAACGTGTGTGTGATCAGGGAGCAGAGGAGGTTCTGGAGGTTGTTTTATTTGTAAAATAGAATCTGGACTGGAATCGGATCAGTGCGCTGCGCTCACGGAAGAGCCGTTCCCTCCGGAGTGCACTCTGCTCTGATAAATCCTCCAATAATAATAATAAGAAACGATCTTTTATATAGCGCATCTCAAGAAAAATCACGAGGCGCTTCACAAGGACAAAATAATTAAATTAAATTAAAACATAATAAATGAATTCAAAATGATTTAAAACATCATAAAATGGGAAGAGTAAAATTTGTGATTACAAAATAACACGAAATCAGCCGTTCTACAATGTCAGATTCCCGTGGGTCACGGGTGTTTTAGCACCAATAATGTGACACAGCTGTTTTTCCACCAACATAATTATTTATTGGGTAGAATAATTAGTGGATGAGGAACACGCGTGGATCACTGAGACCTTCAGAATGGCTGTTCCCTCGTTCTGCCACTAGATGCTGTTCCTACGCATGGTCACAGCTGTTCTTATATTTAGGAACGTTTTCACACACAAGTACAAATTGGTAAATACCACACAATGCGTAAAATCGTTCCCACGCACGAAATACGCACAGATCTGTACGTAAGTACGGTTGATAAATGAGGGCCCTGGTGTTTAATATGTCTTGTTCACAATCATTATAGTTTGCCTCATCAATATTATTGCATTCATTATACTGTTGTTGAATAAATCTAGAATTGCACTGCACAGCACATTATTTCTACCATTCTGATGATCACGCTCCTACAGACGAGTGGTGGTTACTGCAGCTGTGTTCGACTCAGAGTATCTTTTATTTCTGCAGAGAGAGAGAGCCATAAAAACTCACCACACCCCGCCCAGAGTTTGGTCTTTTTAAATCTGCTGTGTTAACGAATTGTACGAGCTCCCCCCGCGCGTTAACATCACTATCACAGATGGAGTAAAAGTTAGTTTTACACTTCGCCGCTGCATGCATGGATTGCGATAGGTGAATGCAAAATGAAACGGCTGAACACAGGAAATAAGCACAAACAGTAATTATTAGGAAAAAAATAGAAGAATATAAAATAGCATCAATATTAACAAGCCGGCAATTAAATAAAAAACACATCTCAGTCTTATTGAGTTCATTAGATCTGTGTGTCGTAGTAGTTGTTAGTCAAAGTCAAAACGTCTTAAACCTGCCGCACACAAGAGCCAACAGATGAGCTACCGGTCATTCGAGGCCGTTTGCTCAGCAGATTCCTCGCTGTGTGCGCCTAATTTTCACTGAGTTTTCTGCCTCACGAGACGCTGAGGTGAAAATCAAACCGGTTTGATACTTTCTGAAATCAAGACTGGAGTAGAGCAGGGTACGAAGAAAAGGGTAAGAAATATCTTTTTAGGTGCTAAAACGTCTGTTAAGAGCCGCAAAGCTCCGTTCCTCCCGCTGCTGCGGGTCACGTCAGGCCTCAGCTGCATCATTCACAAACTTTGTTTACAAAACACCTCAGAGTTTGTGAACTAATAAAATACCGGGGAAAAATCTAAGTTTTGGCTGCATCTGGGCAAAGTCAACAGCAGCAGAGCTAACTGTAACACGTGTTCAGGTTTGTCACTAAACATGTAAATACCAGTATACTCGTCGTTCATGGCATCTATTAGTGAGCAGACCCGAGTCCACTTGGCAAGCGTTTTATCATTTAATCAACAGCCACACCTGCTAGTAATAACTATTTTACATAGCAACAATATAATTAATCCTAGTCCAGATCATATTCTTACTAGTCCCAATTGAAACTAAATATACCAACAGCTATAATTTTACTAGCAGAAATAGGTAGTGCCTAAAACCTATGTGTTCATCAAGTATAATTATTATTTATTCTATTATATATTTTTTGTGTGAAGTTTTCCTCTAGGTGATCCAGAGAGACTCGACCTTTGGCTAAGGACACAAAGCTGGACTCAACTTCCAGCTCCCGCTTGTGCAGTGAGTCATCGCTTCACCACGGACTCCAGGTACACACACCTTATTTCATACTGTGGTTAACGTTGATGAAATTGAAGCATTAGCCATAATACACTAACACATGTTACATTGCAGCGTTTTCAGCATAAGAACCTTTCTTACTTCAAAAAGTTAGTTTTTCCTCCCTTGAGATGCCTGTGACTAGGGTGTGATGTGAGAACAGTTCCTATCATGTTATTCTTTTACATATTATAGTTACCATGAGGTAAAGCAAAACTTAAATGTGTAACATTATATAACTCTTTTGGGATGAATGAAAGATCTCATTTTTAAACTAAAATATTCCAGCTTTAAAGGTAAATAGAACTAAAATAGAAACATTCTATTGACGTCTAAATAAATCAAACAGGAACTGAAATATAATTTAGTGTCTCTGCATGTTCTGAATGTGTCATTTAATTTGAACCAAAACAAAACTAGAAAGACAACATTTTATCAGTGAAAATGTAAGGTTCCTCCATTTTTATCTGTCCCTTTCAGAGCAGTTCTTTTATGATATTTTATATTTTCTCAGCAGGCGTCATACCAGTTATATTGACTTTCTTCTTGTTTAATTGAAAGAAATCACAATTGATCTTAAACGCTATATGTGTTTGTATATATTTTAGACTGCAAACAAATGTTCAGATGTTTTAAATGTGATTGTACAGGTTAGAGTTGTTGTCCAATCCCAGCAGGATGGGAATTCCCGCTGCTGAATCTCATCAGCTCGTCCGAAAGGAAGATTATAAAGATCTCTGGGGACCTCACGCCAACACCACTTCATTTATTCTAATGGTGAATATCAGGCTGCACCTTGTTCTGTGTAGTTTTAAGCTGAACCTTAACCTGCTGACCTCTAACTTTGTTCCTGTCATGACTAGAAAACTGGTTCCTGCTTCCAGAGAAACTCCTGTGCAGAGAAGCTCCATCAGACTTCTCTGTTTTCCACTCCCTGTTCTGCTGGAAATCTCCACTCTTCTCAACTGACTGCTTAGAGTAAGAACCTTTGATAACAATCATTTTTTTATTGTTCAAGGCCTAGTATTAAGTTATTAATTATTCACTACTAATACTCATGTCCAGCATCTTTTGATCTTCTCTGTAATAAAATACTTTCAGTCTTGCTAAAGGAGCGCTGATCTTAGTCCATCTTTCATAATCGTGATGTTCTGACATCATATTGAACCCAAATTGAATTTGATTCTAATTTAAATTCTTCTGTTTCAGGTGGAGTTGCTGTTAGGTTCGTGTTTCCTTCTGCCCTGTGGGTCAACCCAGTTCTGGATATGGTCCCTGCTGACGTCTGTGTGGCTAGGTGCTCGGCAGTCTGGAAGGTTCTGTGGTCTCATCATTCAGGTTCTGGCTGTACTTTTCCTCCTTTATCTGCTTCCTCTTCAGTACATCCTGAGCTCTTTTAAAGGAATCTCCTACCATCAGATGACATCCAACTGTACATCTCCTTTAAGCCCCATGAGATGTCTAAGCTGCAGCTGTTGCATAGCTGCTTAGACTCTATTAAACCTGGATGGCTGGGAACTTTCTACAGCTGAATGAAGACAAGACTGAGATCCTCATCTGTGCCCCAGACAAGCTGGTTCCCAAAGTCAGAGACTCTCTTGGTCAGCTTGCTCCTCACACCAAACCCTGTCAGGAACCTTGGTTTGACCTTTGCTGCTTGCCTGGTTCTTGGTGCTGTTTCAGCCTGGAGGTCTCACACTCACACACCTGCATATGCACAAACACGTGCTTGTTGATGTTTGCTGTTGTTCATGATTTACATGTTTACTGTTCATCCCACAGGTGTTTTTGTTGCTTGTTTTGAATGTTTCTTTACAGGGGGTTGTGCCAGAAGTCGAGCTACTCTCAAGATTCCCAGGTGGATTGAATCCACCAGGGAATTTGTGGTGGACCCAGCGAAACCTGGAGGGAAGGGGAGCGCTATGTCAATCAGGGATTGATCCGGAAAGCCTCGATGTTCTAAACTCACTCTCTGGCACAATCCCCCTGTTGTGACAGCTGCTTGCCGTTGTTTTTAATGTTTTTTTATTTATTCACTCTTAACTCATTTGTCCCCTTGCAGCCCTTTCTTCCAGATTGATCCAGCACTTACATGCTGTTACTGCAATACATAATCCAAATATTTAAATAACACTATTTCAAACTCAAGGGGAACGTCAAACACCAAAAGTTCCTCTTGTAAGATAAAATCAGCACATTCTGGCAGAAAGACCACCATTCCTCTGCCAGGCTGCTGTCCAGGACAAGTTTACTGTTTTTTATAATATGGTCTTTTATGATAATATGTAGGATATGTACTTTACAATCTATGTACATCTGTCTTTATAACACTTTTTTCCTGTCCACAGGTGCTGCTCTGTTATTTTATTTTGGTGATGTTTCAATAAAAGAATGACAAATGATTTAAGTTTGTTTTTTTACACATCAATTAATTATTCCCAATATCTGTAAAAAATATCTTCAAACTTAGTAATTTAATTATGATTTGATTTGATAATGTTGGAGCCTCCCAGGTTTATTTTAATATTAAGATCTTTACACAAAGCTTCCTCACGTTTTGCCGCATTCAAAGAAATTCCAGTAGTTGAGGAAAAAAGTTTATTGTTTTTCACAAACATTTTTAATGTAACATGACTGTCATTAAATTTATAGAAATTATAAATAAAAAGTGCATAAAAGAGGCCCAGAGAGCTGCACAGTCTTTTAGAGAGGAATACAGGGTTGAGGGGGTTTGGCTACAGATGGACTTGTTAAACAAAGTGACATCAATAACACATCAGGCATAACAGTCTGGGATATGTTTGTACTTTTGCTTTTTTTGTTGCCGCCACAATGGATGAGGACATCAGGAGCTGCTCTTCCTCTCAGAGAGTGGAAAAAGAAGGGGAGAAGGTCTTTCCAGCGCAGTCCGCCCCTACCGAACCAGGAGACACGGGCTTCAGAGAGGCCAAGGTTGTCTCCAGTGGTTTGTGCAGCTCTCTGGGCACCACGCCTCACGTAGCTGTCTCCGATGATCCAAATGGCTGTTGATACAAAAACATCTATAATTAATGACAGAGAAAAAAATAATAT
>SSNS01001157.1:6713-17576 GCA_006937985.1 Aphyosemion australe
TTATTGCTACAATACTTGAAATAAGGGGGTTGACACTAGGTTTAGACAGAAAAATAAACCAACAGAATCAGAAAATGATTAGACTTCATCAGTGATATTTTACATATTATACATAACATTATTGCTACAATACTTGAAATAAGGGGGTTGACACTAGGTTTAGACAGAAAAATAAACCAACAGAATCAGAAAATTATTAGAGTTCATCATTTTTCAATTATTAGAAATTATTATGAAACAGTAAAAATTTGAAAACACTTCTAAATATGGTAATGATCCATATGTGGCAATACTAAAAGCTGTTGTAGCCTAATGTTACTGTTCCTTTAAGAGAAAAGTCCAGGCTGAGATGTGAGTTCATCTCAGCTGTTTATTGGACTTCTCTGAACCAAAATGTCATTCTGTCTGTTGTTTAGTTCTGCACAAATGTTACAATAATAAGGAATTATCTTAAATTACCTCACACAAAGCTTTAGTTGTGTAGATCAACAAGAATGCTCGGAAGAATACGCTGCTGCAGAAACCGGTCACACGGACTTCAGAAAGTTTTATTTTGACAAGACAGGAAGCTCGTACGTCGGTTAATATTGTCCCACGATGGTTTTTCTAACTGCGGCGGCGCACCACCTGGCCTCCGCTAAAAGAGAAGGACGGTGCGTTCAATGCGCCTCAAAAAACGAGGACATAGCAGGAAAACAATGAAGTAATCGATGTAACCATGGTTTTAACCGATGAGAGGCACGTACGAGAAGATACATTGTGACACCGATACAGCCGTCAGTTATAACCGGTGCGCACTGAAGCTACCGGTGCAGTCGCATCGCTAACGTCATGAACGAACCACCGGCTCAGATCGGTGAATCTCTCCATCCCTANACAAGGTCCTCGCATGCTGCAGAGTGTCATCAGTGGGTTTGTAGGGACCTCGGACATTTACATACCTTTTATTGCTACAGTAATTTGTTGGAATACTTACAAAAAATCATCAATGTGATTTTTTTGCAAAATGTAAACCATTTTCTACCATGAGGTTTAGACAGTCCCTCTGCTCAGAACAAAAGAAAAAATATGCCTGACAAAAATGATCAGGAAATGATTAGGGATCATCATATAATTAAGAATTACTGTGAGACTAACTCACAGAACACCAAACATGACAACATCTGAAAATATTCCAGAGTTCTTAGGAGGTTATTGTTGTGTTCATGCTGCTCTGATGAGTTGGTTCTGATTAAACGTTCAGGAAGAGCTGGAGCTGCAGGGAGATGCAGCTTTATCTCAGCTGTTTGCTTGAATACTTTAATAAACCACTGCTAAGGTCAAAATGTTACAACTCTGCTTTAGTGCTGCAGAAATGTTACAACATTATGAAATGATCTCATCACGTGTTTGTACTCCAGCTTCCTTAAATCTTCCGCTGCCCAGATCAATATATTAGGATGACTTTGACATGAGTGAGGCTGCAGCATGCTGGTGGCCATTTCTCACCAGAAAAAAGTATTTATGTTGTTAATATTAGGTTTTAACCTTTCATTTATACAGCTACTGGTTTTAACGGAGTTAAATACTGGCGGTGGTTATGGTCAACTCCGAACTTGACTTGAAAAAAAACACGACGAGCCTCGGGGGAAAATCTCTAAAGGCTGAAAGGAGGTAAATCTGCTACAGTCCTCGACAGAAAACCGTGTTATTTAGTGGTGATTTTGTTTGATTTGACAAACTTTAAACTCAAAGCCGCTGCTCGTGAGCACCGTGCGGGTGCGGCGCTGCCAAAGCGTCTGTTTCCGCGACTGTGATTGGTCAAATGACGACACGCTAAAACAAAGATCGTTTGTGACCAAGATGAATCCCCTCCTTCCCTTGTTGACTGCTGAAACCAGAACGGCTTAGTTGGCTTAAAAACGGCGATTTTGCCGAAAAGCGAAAAGTTTAGGTATGAGATTGATAAATGAACCACTCACCCGTAAGTCCCTGCCCAACACAGCGTCCTCATTTATCTATTGTAATCATGAGGTAGCAGCGCGAGTTAACGGATCCTAGCAGACAATTACCGGAACACGTCCCTTCAAAATAAGACAGTTCCCGGATCCTGTTCCGGCAAGATCCGGCTCAAATTAAGCTCTGGTTGTGGGATACAGGCTCTCAGGTCACCATCATTAACGAGAGCTGGAGGAGGTTCCATCTTCCACACATGAGGTTGCGCAGTACAGGTGAGCTCCTACATGAAGGTGAGGTGCTGATTGGGAAAGCAGCTAACCAGACTCCCATCCCGTTTGCGGGTTGGATTGAAATAAGAGTCAAACTTGGATTTAAGGGGGGGTCTGACGTCAGAACTGCTTGTGCCTGTGCTGGTCTCAAATGAGCCTGGGGTAGCTGAGCCACCAATAATTGGCTACAATGTTATTGAACATTTAGTGAAAAATGGAATGGAACAACAACCTGGTGTCACATCTCTAGCAGTGAAAGAAATCTCATTTGATTGTAAAAAGGCTGAGGTGCTAATTCATTTAGTAAAAAGTGCTCACCAAAATGATGAGGGAGCAGTGGTGAGAATGGGACGTTTAAAAACAGTCATCCCAGCAGGTCAAACCAAAGAGGTGAAGTGCAGTGTAAGGATGGGTTCCCTCACAAGAAAACAGGAAGTGCTGTTTGAGCCAGAGGAGATTCCAAAATGGCCAGAGGGTTTGAACATCTCCAAAACTGTTGTCTGCTTAAAGAAGGGAAATCGGTCAGCCGTAGTAATCCCGGTCACAAACGACAGCCATTCAGAAATCATCTTGAGGCCACGCATTCCACTGGGATATGTACAGCAGATTAAGGCAGTTTACCCAGTGGAAGCTAGACCTGTTGATGTAACTGGAAAATCCTCAGAGATAACCTCACCGTTAAACAGCGACAACTGTCCAGTTTTTGACAATCCACAAGCACAACCGAAAGAATCAGCTGCATCTAAATATGACCCGTTTGACCCACCCGTGCCCATTGACCACTTGACCCCTGAGCAGCAAGAGGGCGTGAGAAGGATGCTCAGTGAGGAGTGTAATGCATTTTCTAAGGATGAAAATGATGTGGGATGCATCCCATCACTGCAGTTAAAAATCAGATTGAGTGACACAACCCCAGTAAGGCGAACCAATACATCTGTGCCCAAACCACTCCTTAAGGAGGTGAAAGAGTATCTGGAGGATATGCTGAACAGAGGTTGGATTCAGAAGTCCAGATCCTCATATTCATCACCCATAGTCTGTGTGCGCAAGAAGGATGGGAGCCTCCGCTTGTGCGTAGACTATCGGGAACTAAATCGGAAGTCTATTCCCGACCAACATCCCATCCCTCGAGTGCAAGACATGCTTAACAACTTGAGCGGTAGTGCATGGTTCTCTGTCTTGGACCAGGGCAAGGCATACCATCAGGGTTTTCCTGGAGGAGAGTAGTAGGCCACTGACAGCCTTCATAACACCGTGGGGCCTATATGAGTGGATAAGGATTCCCTTTGGCCTGTCCTCAGCACCAGCAGAGTTCCAGCGTAGTATGGAGGAGTGTCTTGCAGGCCTAAGAAATGAAACATCTCAACCTTACCTGGATGATAATCTAGTCCACAGCCGGTCCTTTAAAGATCACCTTCATGACATGAGAGAGGTGCTGCGTCGCTACCAGACTCACGGGGTGAAGTTGACACCTAAAAAGTGTGAGATCTTTAAAGACAAGGTGAAATTCCTGGGGAAGATTGTATCCAAAGATGGCTACTGCATGGATCCAGCAGAGATAGCACCAATACAAGCACTCAAAGATCGCATCCCCAAAACAGTGGGAGATCTGAGGAAAATGTTGGGATTCCTATCATATTATCGGCCTTATATTCCAAATTTCTCACGTACTGCAAGACCCCTTTACAGTTTGCTGTGTACAGAGAAAGTTGGACATGGGACAAAAGGAGAGAGAGTAAAAAGCTCAAAAACGAACAAGGGTAGACACAAGAACTCAGACCAGCTCTCGTCAAGCCACCCAATTGAATGGACCAAGCAGCATAGAGAGGTTCTATGTCAGCTCTTGGAGTATCTGCTATCTCCCCCGTTGTTAGGTTACTCTGACTTCGAGAAACCGTTTGTGTTGCATTGTGATGCTTCCCAGGAAGGCCTCGGCGCGGTGTTATACCAGAGACAACAAGGCAAGTTGGTAGTGATAAGTTATGGGTCAAGAACGCTAACTTCTCCAGAAAAGAATTACCACCTCTATTCTGGAAAGTTAGAGTTCTTAGCAATGAAGTGGGCGATCTGTGAACGGTTTAGAGAGTATCTCTATTACGCACCATCTTTCATTGTTTATACAGACAATAACCCACTAACCTATGTTTTAACAACAGCTAAGCTAAACGCCACTACACATCGCTGGATCGCAGAGCTAGCAGACTTCAACTTTTCCATCAGGTATCGACCAGGGAAGGCGAATGGAGACGCGGATGGGCGGTCTAGAATTCCCCTGGACATGGAGGAGTACATGCGCACGTGTCCAGGAGATGGAACCGGAGGTAATCTCGTCCATTACACAATCTGTAAAGCTTACATCCCATGACCAGGGGCCATGGCTGTGTCCAGGAGTCATAACAGCAATGTGTAATGAGGAGCAGGAACACATAACACCAGTGGCCGCAATACCAGTAGAAGACCTCAGGAGGGCGCAGGAAGAAGATCCAGTGATTGGCAGGGTGCGTGGATGAAAGACCAATGGCCTCAGTATTGCAGAAGGAACTGGCGGGATGGATTTTCGGTGTTGGCCAGAGACAGGAACAAGTTGTATATTGAGGAAAATGGCTTGTTATTCAGGAAGTCCTCCACCCGAGCCCAATTGGTGCTCCCCAAGATATTCCACCAGCGAATCTACCAAGAGCTGCATGAGGAAATGGGACACCTCGGGGTGGAGAGAACATTGAACCTGATTTGAGACCGATTTTATTGGCCATATATGAAGAATGATGTGGAGCACTATGTGACCAAGGTGTGTAGCTGCCTAAAGCGGAAGCGTCCAAATCAAATAACGAGAGCACCACTGGTCAACATAGTAACAACATATCCATTTGAAATGGTTTCCATTGACTTCCTTCATTTAGAGCGATGTAAAGGCGGTTACAAGTACATCCTAGTGGTCATAGACCATTTTACCTGCTTTGCACAAGCCTATGCATGCACAAACAAGTCTGCAAGAACTGCAGCAGAAAAAATCTTTGGAGACTTTGCCCTGAAGTTTGGATTTCCAGCCAAGCTCCATCACGATCAAGGCAAGGAATTCGAAAATAAACTGTTTTCACAACTGGAAAGGTATTGTGGCATGCAAGGTTCCCGTACACCTTATAATGCAGCCGGGAATGGGCAAGCGGAAAGGTTTAACCGAACCCTCCTTTCCATGCTCAGGACTTTGACAGAGAAGGAGAAGTCAGATTGGAAGAGCTCCCTACCAAAAGTGGTGCATGCGTATAACTGTACGCGCAGTGAAGCAACCGGATATGCACCATACTACCTTCTTTATGGCAGGAGCCCTCGACTACCAGTGGATATGATGTTTGGATTGACACCTTCCAATCAGAGTACCTCTCACAGTGATTATGCCAGTAAGTGGAAGAAGCGGATGCAGGAAGCGTACAGGTTGGCTTCTGAGACAGCTCAGACAGAACGAAATAGGGCAAAGATGGGGTACGACCGGAAAACTCATGGAGTGGAACTGCAGCCTGGATCCAGAGTCCTGGTGCGCAATTTCAAGGAAAGAGGTGGACCGGGAAAACTCAGGTCGTACTGGGAGGATAAGGTGTACATAGTCACTGAAAGGAAACACAAGGAAGGTCCTGTTTATGCAGTAAAACCAGAGAAAGGAGCGGGGAAGATCAGAGTGCTGCACCGGAACTTATTACTTCCCTGTGACTTTCTACCACTGGAACTAGAGACTGAGGTAGAGATAAAGATGGATCAAAAGACGAAACAGCGAAACAGACAAAAAAGGAAACAGAAAGACCCTATGAAACAGGATGGGGGTAGTGACTCTGAGGATGAAGACAGCTGGAGGTTCATCACACACCCGGAAGCCCCGCCTGATCAGATTGGAGACCAGCTGAGAGGAGGGACAGAGGAAGGTCAGCCTCAAGCAACCCAAGGCGAGGATGTAGAGCTGGAAGGAGGAACAATCATCGGCTGATGAAGCTGTCGACCAGGACTCAGAGGAAACAGAGTCGTCTGAGGAAGTGGACGAGACATGTCCTGAGCCTTCATCTCCTGTTACAAGACAGTATCCTTCTAGACAAAGAAATCCACCCACCATGCTCACATACAATAGGCTAGGCCACCCAACACTTATGGTCAGACACTAGTAATGTTACGGTTAATACCTTTGGTTATGACGTTCAAGTATGTTCGGTTTTCCAAATGAGAGTAAAGATGTTTATGGGGTAATTACGTTTTCAGTACTGACGAGTGCACATCTGGAGTTTAGACCACTGGTATGTGGAGTTAGACTGATAAATGTGTAAGCATACAGTAGTACATACAGGTCTGAATAATGGGTGGGGGCAGGGTATTAGAGTTAAACTTTACAGTCTGAGATACCTGACCTGCAGAGATAGCAGAGTACCCTTAAAGATATCACTTGGCCAGTGAGGTCTGCCTTTGCAACATGACATGAAGAGGAAGATACGTGCCATGTCACAGAAAGTTTAATACAGAAAGTGTCTCCAGAGACTGTATTCAAAATCTACCTCCATACCAGCTGCAGAATCGGCTGCTCCAGAAGGATTTCGCTATGTCGGGACGACATTTATTTTGTGGGGGAGAGTGTGGGGAACCAGTTATTGTTAATGGACTAGAGAACAGGACCCCCCCTTTTTGAATATTTTCCCATTTGAATATGCTGTGTAATTATTTTTATTTTGTTTGTAAAAGAAAAGGCTGAGTTCAGTTACAGTTTAGCTCAGGTTATTTAGGTGAATGTGTATTGATAATTGTGAGACTCTTGCTAAAGGGGAAGTATAATCAGGATTTTAGACGGGCACTGAGGGCAGCCGGGGTCCTAATAGAAAGTTTGGTGACGCATGCGCAGTTCAGTAGGCGATGGCCGCCAGCCGTGTGACGCACGTTGGACTGAGTGCTTTGTTTTTTGTATTTCCAGATGAAGGAAGAATAAACGAGTTCTTTTAAACTCACGCACGCCTGGACATGGTTATTGTTCGAGTGTGCAACACATTGTCATGCATGAAGAGGATTTCATTACAGAAGGCATAGTTCTTCCTTCTGTACCAGGGAAGAAAGTGGTCAGTCAGAAACTCAACATACTTTGCCGTGGTCATCTTCACACCTTCAGGGACCCTAAAGGGGCCGACCAGCTCTTTTCCCATGATTCTGGCCCAAAACATGACTCCACCTCCTTGCTGATGTCACAGCCTTGTTGGAACACGGTGGCCGTCCACCAACCATCTACTACTCCATCCACTACTCCATCCATCTGGACCAATCCAGGGTCACACGGCACTCATCAGTGAAGAGGACTGTTTGAAAATGAGTCTTCAGGTATTTCTCTGCCCACTGCAACCGTTTCTGCTTGTGAGCGCTGTTTAGTGGTGGCCCAACAGAAGGTTTATGCACAGTTACAATACTCTGGAGGACTCTACACCTTGATGTCCGTGGGACTCCAGAGGCACCAGCAGCTTCAAATATCTGTTTGCTCTACATAATGGCATTTTAGCAGCTGCTCTCTTGATCCGATGCATGGATCTGGCAGAAATCTTCCTCAGTTTGTCTTTATCTGCACAAACCCGTCTGTGCTCTGAATCAGCCACAAATCTCTTGATAGTGCAATGATCACGCTTAAGTTGTGGTGAAATGTCTAATGTTGTCATACCTTGTCCAAGGCACTGAACTATTTCATGCTTTTCAGCAGCAGAGATCCTTTTTCTTCCCCATATTGTTGCTAACTGTGGTCTGCTTAATAATGTGGAACGTCCTTCTTAAGTAGTTTATCCTTTAATTGGGCACACCTGGTAAACTAAATGTCACAGGTGTCTGAGATTTCTTCCAGAGATAAAAAGAGCCCAGATACACAACGCCTTCCATGAGTTTAACTGAAAACCAAAAATGTAATCTTTGTGACACTTAAATAGAATTAGCATAATAATTTGGAACAGGGTGCAAACGGGTCAGCTGAACTGAACTGATTGGACGCTCGCGTTCCGGAAGAAGAAGAAGAAACAATCTTTTATATAGTGCCTCTCTAGATAAAGATCTTGAGGTGCTTCACAAAAACAAAAAGTGAAATAAAAATTAAAAAATTATTAAAAACATCAAAAAGGGGAAAAGTAAAAATTGTGATTAAAAAGGATGTTAAACAAGGCAAAAGGAAGTGATGAGACCACAGTAACAGTCTTCTAATATCATCGCCACAAAGTAATGTGTAACACCATCAAACAGTACAGAATAGAATATAATAGACTTTATTGATCCCACAGTGGGGAAACTCACTTTTCACAGCAGCACCAGCACTCAAGATGATAATTAGAAGAAACATAAAAACAAGGATACATCTATATACACATATGCAGTAATCTAGTATTGTAACCTTCGATCACCAAAAACCACAAATAAAAATTAAAAAACTTGGTTTCCAACACTAAGCACCATACAGGATAATACCAGTACAGCTTAAACTGCGGAGTTATACACTCTTCCAGCAGAGGATGAAAGATCTACGGTAGCGCTCAGTTTTACATCTGGGATGTCTCGGTCTACCTCTGGAGGAGCTGTCCATGATCTCCACAGTGGAATGCAGTGAGTGGGAGGGGTTTCTTAAGATGGAGGTCATCTTCCCCAGCATCCTCCTTTCACGTCTCCTCAACAGAATCCAGTGGGCAGCCCAGAACCGAGCTAGCTTTGGTAGCTAGCTTGTTCAGTCTCTTCCTGTCTCGGTCAGAGCTGCCTACACCCCAGCAGACCACAGCAGAATGAATAACAGAGCCAACAACAGAGTGATAAAAGGATTTTAGCAGCTGGGAGTCAACTCTGAAGGACCTCAGCCTCCTCATGAGATGGAGGCGGCTTTGGCCCTTCTTATACAGAGCATCTGTGTTGTTGGACCAGTTCAGTTTACTGTTGAGGTAAACACCTAGCCTAGTGAACTAGACCATATTCTTGCTTTGCAGAGTTTGGTCTAGGCACGCTTCATAGGAACCCTCGCAGCCTGTGGCTGTCCAATCACAGCTCGCTATAATTTTGGTTGGGCCAATCAAAGCGCTCTATATTTTGGGCCAATCACAGAGCGGGAGTAGCCGATGACGTCAGCGCTGCGGCCGCGAACCCAAGCAACATGGCGGCAACGAAGGGAACCACGTTCGTTTGAAACGGCTTTGTCATCAACATTGGATTATTTAGACTCCAACGTGCGTAAGTCTGTCGGATATACTTAGCAGCTTCTTATTTTTATCAAACAAAGTAGTGCAATGTCCCAGTACACCTGATATTCGCATGGTTTTCATACAAAAATGACAGAAATCATTGATGTTAGACGCCATTAATGCCTCTCGCTTTTCCGTCGCTGTGATTACGTCACGTTGTTCGTTACTCTGATTGGTCCTAGCGCTATCCAATTGCGTGCTGACATTTTGAAAGACAACCGTAGATCCCGCCTCACGACTGAGGGCCGTCAATGGTTCGTGGCCAGACTATATATATACACATATATAGGATGGCTTGCCAGGCTAGTGAACACCCAGATACTTAAAGGTATGTACCAAATAATCTGTGCTTCAGCGTTGTTGTCCATTCCTTCAGCCGCTGTGCATATCCTGTTTGTACTCCGTCTGCTTCACTCCTGCCATCGTTTGTTTACTTTGTGTGTTTCTAACTGGAAAAATGCCGACATGAAAGGGGGCATGTCGCCACCTGCTGTGCTGGAGTGGAACAAACTTAATTTGAGAGGTCGGTTTTCTAATGCGCACATAAACGAGGCTAAAGACTACCAACTTATTACCATAAGATCAACCTGGATCGACTTGGATGTTGATACTTGTGCATGTAACTACAGAGAGTATGACAGGATGACTGAATACGAAGGCTGTGTCCAAATCCAAGGGTTGCGTGCTCATGAGTTCGGATTTTAAGACCAGTGACGTCACAGCGCCGCGTCGAAGACCGTCCAAATTCCAAGAATGCTCAGAATGCGGTCTTGAAATGCGTTCTTCTTTTCCCCGATTTTGAGAACGGGTGCGGTGTAGTCTCCGTGGTCTCCTCTCCTCCATAATTCCCGTGATGCACTGCGGGATTGATTTCTGTAGAAACGGGACACACAGCAGTAGAGCAGCAGGATGACTAGTTTATTCAAATCTGACTGTAGAAAAAGTAAAAGCCTGAAGTGGTTGTGTTTTTAGGCGTTTCTCGTTCTCATTAGGCCTGTAATGTGTCTTTGTATTCTTGTTCGTCATTACAGTTCATAAAATTGGTAAATCATAAATCAAAAAATAAATTATACAATTAACCGTGAATAATCCAGCATCGTGGATCCATATTTTGTAATAGATTTTCTTTAAGCAGTTGCTAGGTGACAGGAGTAGGGGCGGGACTTTTATTTAAGGCTAGAATGTCCACATTCACAGCTGTTAACATCCGGTCTAAGTGGTCACGGAAGAACACGTTCTCCTGAGACCAATGAGGACGGGTACTCAGAAGCATGCAATCCCTGGATTTGGACACAGCCTAAGTTATCACACACATGGTAAAGCCATATAATGTCTGCTAGCTCTTTGACTAATGGAAAACCTGACATGTTGTGACACAATCAGTTTATCAGGTGTTTCTTCATTACTCTCATTTTCTACGAAGGTAGGGCCAGCTCTAC
>SSNS01001157.1:17933-29737 GCA_006937985.1 Aphyosemion australe
TATATATATATATATGTATAAATATCAAATCGGAATTCAGCTTAAAGATAGAGATATAAGTTTTGGTCCATACCGCCCAGCCCTTTGTTTAATAGAATCAAAAATACATCAATAATTAAATCTGCACTTTAGTTTTTCATTCTCTAGTTTTCTGTTTGAGCTTTGTCCTGCTCTGGATCACAGAGTAACGGGGTTAAAGCTGTAGGATGCTATCATGTTATATTCCATCAGTAAGGCTCAAAGATCAAACACCCCTCCTGGGCCACATTTTTCCTGATTTGAACTAACTAAATATATTACCTTTTGAATGGAAGGAGATAAGACAATCGCAGAGGGGCCATTTCTCCACAGGTTCCTCCAGAATCACCTCCTCAGGAAAGATGACTACATCGATGTAGTCAAACTTACAAAGTCTCTCCAAGATCTGAGTCATGGGCTTTGATTTGGACTTCTTCATCATTGCACATATCCCCACAACAACCTGTCGCTCTGAAGTCTGGTGGAGACAACAAAACCATAAAAACAAAATATAAAGTCACTTAAAGCAAATCATGAAGGTGACAAAAAACAGACTTTTATATTTGTGCCAAAGGTCCCGTTAACACACACGAGCCATACATCAGCAGTGGACAATGTTGCCCGCGTCCCCCTTGCCGATGACACTGTCCCATGCATGATCCAATGAGTAAACTCCATCGTACATAGGATGTGACGTTGTGTGATATCAGTGTGTCGCGGGCAGCAGGGGGCGACATTGTCCACTGCTGCCCGCGGATAAAAGGAAGTGACGCCACCTACACTGGCAGCTCTGATGCAGGCTGAAACATGTCAGCTTAAAAGGTAAATAACAATCTTTCTACGCTGTGATAAAAAAGACCGAAACAATGGATTATGAAAATAAACACAGCATGAACACACAAAAGAGTATCAAAAGTTATGTTCTCTGATGAAAGTAAATGTTGCATTTGTTGCATTACAGGGCGATGGTGGCATAGGAGTTAAGTGGTCGCCCCACAATCGGAAGGTCGTGGGTTCGCGCCCCGCTCAGTCTGTCGCTGTCGTTGTGTCCTTGGGCAAGACACTTAACCCGAATTGCCTCTGTTGGTGGTGGTCAGAGGGGCCGATGGCGCAATGATGCAGCCTCGCCTCTGTCAGACCGCCCCAGGGCGGCTGTGGCTACTCAGTAGCTTACCATCATCAGCAGTGTGTGAATGTGTGAGTGCATACAGCGTCTTTGAGTGTCCTAACAAAGTGCTATATAAGTCCGATGAATTATAATTATTATTATTATTCTAATTTTATGACCAGCACCTGTATCTCAGAATGGGTTTAAAAGATCATGCTTGTTGTTTTACACATTTATGTTTGATCTTTTACACCCAACTCCAGATCCTTTGAAGAAAGAAGTGCAGTTATTCCCTTCTACAGGCTTTACCATGGTGTTGAGCCACAGCTGAAATTACAGCATCACGCCTACAAAATGCCGATATTTTTTGTAACGAAGCAATCCACGCGCGCACACCCCCATACCCCCAGACAGTACGCAGGTGAAGCCCCCCGGTGTTGTTTCACATCGACTGCATCGTGCATAATTGACGCATAAGATTAATTAGTGCCTGTTAGTCTTCGTGTTCAGTGGGTAATGTTACTGGTTTATGTGTACACATTCTACTAGATGTTATAAAACCTGTTTATTAGCTTAAGATGTTTCACATATTCTGACACATTGTATTCTCTTTTTCTTACTTACAGACTCATCCTCATTATCCTCCATGTTCTCTCGAAACGTGTCTTTCTTCATGCCAGCATCCACTTGACCCATGCCCAGCTCATCATCTTCACATCCAATCACAAACAAGGGAACGTCTCTGAGAATCTGCCCCCTTTCATCCACTTGTCCTGATCTGTTACAGGACGTGGACATTACAAATCCGAGGGCAGCATGGCTGCTCCAGGAAGGCAGTGCTTTGTGGGAGTTAAGATCATGATAAGAAAGGCTAGTCAAATAACCTCAACAGGACAGGCCAGAAGATAAAGCCCAGGGTCTGCTGGCAGTTCTCAAGAGTTAGGCTGGGACAAGATGAGAGGTAGATAACCAGGAGTGTTGAGGTAGACCATGCAGATTCTGGCAGAAAATGTTTCTCAGTCTCAGTTTGACCTGTGTTGAAATGAGACAAAAAAGACAGGGAGGAAAAGTTGAGCAACAAGTTCAACACAACTCCTCTGGATCAAAGTGAACAAAGCCAGGTCTCTAGTAGCTAAGTGGTTCCTACATCTATCACTCATCAAACAGCAGTTGAATGACAGAAACCCAAATGCTTAAGAAACAGGATCCATAAAATACGTGGCTCTTTTTGACTCAAGTTTTAAATAAAGAAGTCAGCTGTATTCCTAAATAAAATATGTTTAAGGTACTTACGACTTAAGTTCAAAATGAAAATATTGACAAACTAAACCCCCAAAAACCTGCCATATCCAGTCCTCTGCTGCCCTCTTGTCTCATTTTATTTCTTTATTACTATATTACTGTTGCATAATTACGTAATAAAATAAAACAGATAATTACAAGTGTATTACCTTAGACAATAGTTCATTTTTTAAAAACTAGGCATTATTTTTTTCCCATTTCAGGCTTGATGTGCATCTTTTGGAGTGACTTTATTAGGCCCAAGCAGCGAAAGTGCTGTGAAGGCCTCTTGTTTTTTTTGTTGTTTTTTTTTCTCCATGTCCTGTTTGGCTGTATAGCAAACAGAAGTGATGTCTGAGTGCCGAAAACAAGCCTTACAGTTTTATTCTCACAGGTGGATCGTTATAGATTCAGCTATAACACCCTGCCTGATATCAGAACTTTATTAGAAATGTTTTCGGTTGGTTAAAATTTCAACGGACACGGAAATGAAAGAGAAAGGGGGGAAAGAGAAGGAAGGGGGGGTTCACAAAAATAAACAATAAAGGATGCCAAAGAATCCACTTCTAGACCTGCAGAAAGAGAAAAAGAGAGAAAAAAAGGACACAAAAAATACAACAGAACCAAAACATCCCTGCACCAACAACATGAGGATGTATAACAGCAGCAAGTTTTGCTGAAAAGCACACTGAAGCCCGAGGTCGCCAACTCAGCCCCACCCCAGCAGAATATCTACTCCCACCCTCGCATTTGATCAACATCCAGACTACACAAGACATTAGACACCCAGGCAGACTTGAGTCCTCCCCCTCCCGGAGATCACCCTCCCCCACGATGGAATAGAAAGCCTCTTTTGGAAAGCGCCTTATGGGGGCGGTGTCTGCACTGTCGCGGACTTCCGTGTATCTTGGACATAACTTGCTTTTTATTGCGATCGAAGCTGCGCAGGTGTCTGTCCTCCACCATCCCTGTGAGCTGTCAGATGATCTGAGCTGCAGATCTAACGGAGAAAAGCTCCCAGAGCTCCGCAACGCTCCAAATGATCATCTCAGCTGATTCTGTTTACAAAAGTGAAACTTAAGCGCGTGTTTACTTTCATTTTCAAAATAGTTCCCAGCCGGAGCGCAGCATTAATTCATCGCATGGTCATGACACCTCCCTCTGTTGCGCCAACGCTTAATGTGCGTTTATAAGACCGGCGAAGCCGCAATATTACCGCAATATTACTATCAAGCGTTGCGGCACGAATGCCGCAAAATTCCCGCAACGTGATACCGCCATGGCGCGTTCATAAGAAACACGTTGCGGTAATATTGCACTGATTTGCTGGTATGGTGTGTCTTATAAAAAGGACTGAAGTGTTCCTGCCATTTGAGGAGGTACCAAGGTCCACCTGAGGCCCCTGAGTTAGGGCCAGGCTCTGCCGCATGCACCTGCCCATGCCCCCGGCAGCATGCAAGCCAGGACCCAGTCTCCCCAGGCCCAGCCCAGACCCCCGACCAGGGACGAGCGTCCACAGGCCACCGGGTTCTCACCCAGACCCACCCAAGAGTGATATGGCTATCAGGCAGTGGCCTGTGACCCCCGTCAAGACCTCCCAAGGCCCCACACACACGGCCGCCAGGACACCCCCCCAAGGTCACCCAAGCACCCCCACTCAACCACAGCATCCTCCAGGACAAAGTCAATGACCCTTCATCATCGCTATGTGATGGAATCGATCAAAGGAGCCCAGAGAGATTGATTTGATGTGGAGGCAGAGGCTGTCTCAAGTGTAATATGGTCTAACAAAAGATTTCTATACTGGTTAATGCAAAGATTATTTTTATTTTTCCAGTTTATGAGGATATCTTTCTTAGCAATACATATGGCAGTCAGAACCACGTGAACCGAGTTAGTTTCTATGCGGACGTCGTCCAGGTTTCCCAGCAAGCACAGTGAGGGGGAAATTGGGATAACACATTTCAGACACTTTGACAGGTCTTCACATACTTTGCACCAGAATCCCTGAACCGGTGGGCAAGACCACAGTGCATGGATATAATTATCCGGAGTGTTGTCCGTGCAGTGCATACAGGTGTCAGACGGCGCAAACCCCATTCTGAACATCTGATGACCTGTATAATGTACTCTGAGCAGAATTTTGTATTGAATTAATTGTAAATTGGGGTTCTTGGTCATTTTAAAGATTTTTAAACAAGTCTGGGACCAGAAGTTCAGGTCGTAGCTGACTGACAGATCTACCTCCCGTTTTGCTATAGGAACTGCTATTGAATCATCTATTCTGGACAGTGTCTTATATATTTTAGACAGTAGTTTGGGGTGAGTGAAATTAAAGAAGTCCAATACCCTTGATGGTGTTAGTAATTCTACTTTATTAAAGGGACTATGTGGAGTTTGAAATTTTTATGCTTGCGATTGCCCCCTCAGGCCAAACGTGCAACTGCAGCTTCAATAGTAAACTCGTGCACGAGGCATGCATGCTGTACGTGCACAGTCCTGAATGAAAACAACAGCTGAGTCAGTCCTGCTGCTGATGGCTCTTCTAAATTGTCTTTCAAATCTGCCTCCACACAATCAGCAATGTCCAATACAGAATATAATAGAATAGAATAGCCTTTATTGATTTTGTACAGGGTACAGTGTAATTGGAGTGCCACTCCCTTTGATGCAAAACGTAAAAGAATACAAAAAATAATGCAGAAATAATATAAATATAAAATCAACAATAATATGTGCAAATATACACACAGAGTAGCAGCATTAGTTGGGTTCTGTGCAGGTCACTATTGTAAGCAGAATTTTAGCATATTGAGTGAAACTCAAATAGCACATATAATTGACCTTTCGCCGAGCCCCGCCCCCCTTAGTTACTGTTGCCAACTCCGACAACAAGTGGATCAAATACTGCAGCTCCACAGGTTTCCGCGATGAAAGAAGTAGACAGATGCGTGTCAGCAACATTTTTTGGAGCAATTCGTCCTCGATATCATCCCGATAGAGGCAAAAAGGGTTACAGTATGCAGTGGAGGGATATATTAGTGTCGGCTCTGCTGAGCGAAGCGTAGCAGGGAACAAGGAGTTTGGAGTTTGGGAGAAGGTCCGGCGTCCGGGGACGCGTGGATCCGAGGAGCTGTGGCGGCGATGCGGTGTCCCTGTGAGCTGTCAGATGTCAGATGATCTGAGCTGCAGGCAGCTCTAACGGAGAAAAGCTCTGCATCGCTCAGTTTATCATCTCAGCTGAGTTTATAAAATGTAACTTTTTATGCCCGTGTTTACTTTTATTTTCCATATAGTTCCCGGCCGGAGCTTGGCATTAATTCATCACGTGATCATGACATCACCCGCTGTTGCGCCAAGGCTTAATGTGTGTTTATCAGACACACAGTTGAGGTAATATTACGCTGATTTGCCGGCACGGTGTGTCTTATCTAAAAGGGTCTTGGATAGTCTGGGAGGCGGAGCTCCGCCCAGCGGCGGGCGGGGGGAGCACTCATGCTTGCTGGCTTGCTGGTTGAGCTCGATGAGGAGGTTCTGAAGGGGAACGAAGGAGACACGACTACTATCGAGGCTAATGCTTAGTAGTAAATTAGGCTTAGCTTCATCATTTTGTTTGGAGCTGTCGGATAGTAACGGTTGCTATGATGTGTGATTGGACAATAGCCGTTCTGGGGGCGGGGCCGGCGAAAGGCTAATTGTTAGCCTATAT
Organism: Aphyosemion australe; assembly: GCA_006937985.1. Classification (NCBI taxonomy): domain Eukaryota; kingdom Metazoa; phylum Chordata; class Actinopteri; order Cyprinodontiformes; family Nothobranchiidae; genus Aphyosemion; species Aphyosemion australe. Next base: position 24,050 of record SSNS01001157.1, read on the forward strand.
AATAATTATAATTGTTATATAATAATTATAATTGTTATAATTGTCAGCTTCATCCAGGCCAATGCAAGGAAGTTGGTCAACCTCATCCTGTGATGCACACCTATTGCACAAGAAAAATAAATGTTATATAATCGTGAATAGAAAGTGAGAGTGGGATGTTACTACGGTATTAAAAAAACAATAATAAAACATACCTTATTGATATTGGAGGTACATAATCTGAATCATACGGGTCTAAAGCTCCTTCCTTCTCTTTCCAGCTCTAACCTGGAAGTAAAAACAGCAGCAAAACATGATTATATATCCTGACATATAGCCATTGCATTTCTATGAGAATAATTTGTTACTTACACACTGTTTCCAAACTAGTGGCTTGTTCCTCATCTAAAGAGTTCTTTCAGCTCCATCGATTTGATGCTACAAAAACAAACAGAATACATCAATTACAAAAACATAGGTTATGAATCAAATGATAAAAGCTCTGCATGTTTCTGCATTTACCAAGACTTCTCATAAATGATAACCAGGACTGCTGTCTCATGAACAGAAGCTGGGATGTTTATGCCCACAAAGTTTTTCTTTTTTGCTCCAACAACACATTTGTCAGGTTATGAATTTTTATTTCTTTGTGCTCCTGGTCTATTGTGCCTCTCCACCTCCATGTATCCACCCGTCGGTCGGCACATCTGACGCTGGTCAGATGCTGCGAGTTGTCAGTCATTGAGGGAACGTGCACAGTGTCGGTTAACTCGTCTTTTTTCTCTCTCTCCTCTTGCCTGGGCTGACAGGAGCTGACTACATTCTAATGCACAAAATGTGTCCCCTCTTGTAGCGTGTGTTCTGCCTATCAGGAGGTTCGGGTCAGCGGCGCTGCGGGGGAATGTGTTTACTTGGAGACGGACATATTTTTGCAGAAATCTCTGAGATTTCCACTAATAAATGAGCGGAAATAGTACCGGTACTCATCCTACCCAGGAAAAAAGTCCCAGTGCGCTGAGAAGTAAAAATAAGAAAAAGACTAATATTAAAGCTGCAAGCAGCGTCGTTCGGCCCTCGCAGCTCAGTGCCGCTCCGGCCTATTGTGACAGCCCAGGGGGACCAGAGCATCACCACGGCACAGAAACGTCAACCCCCGCGACCCCGGAATCTGCAAGCCGTCACTTCATCCGCACCTCACCCCAACTCAGCATCTCCTCTGAGCCTGCCAAAAAACTATGCATCTCACCACTAGGGGATGCTCTAAATTTACCACACTAGTGAGTTAAGCGGTGTTTTATGTTAGTTTGGTATCAATCGGATGTTGCGTGTGTTTTGTAGAAGCAAACAGCTTCAAGGGGCGGAGGTAAAGAGAGTTGAACCAACAACCACATAAATGTGTTTGGTGCAGTGGTGTGATGACATACACCAAGTTTAATTCAATTCTGACCATGTTCCTAAAAGTTAATAAAGGTTGAACCTATCTAGGGGGCGCTGAGGCCGATGAGGTTAAAGTACCATCATATGTTGACAAAGATGGTTTTGTGTTATTTTGGGGTCAATAAGATGTTGCGTGTGTTATCTAGAGGCAAATGGCTGAAAGGGGGCAGAGCTAAAGGGATTAGAACCAACAACCACATAAATATGTTTGGTGCAGTCAAATGATGACACAAGGCAAGTTTGGTACAATTGTGATTTTGTTTTTCAAAGTTATTAAAGATTGAAATTATGTAGGGGGCACCGTGGGCGATTACATTAAAATCTCATTGAGGTCATCCTAGGTTGACAATGATGGTTTTGTGTTAGTTTGGCATCAATCAGATGTTGCATGTGTTATGTAGAGGCAAAGGGCTGAAAGGGGGCGGAGTTAAATTGATTTGAACCAATGAGCACGTACATTTGTTGAGTGCAGTGGTGTGATGACTCCCACCATGTTTGGTGCAGTTTAGAGCTTAAGTTATTAATGTTTTATTGTATTTAGGGGGCTTAGTCCAAAAACTGCATTAAAAATCCCATTGAGCAGTTTGTAGGTTATCAACAATCATTTGTGTGCAGTTTGGTGTGAATTGCACCATGCATGTGTTGCTCAGGGCCAAAAATCTCTGAGGGGGCGGGGCTAAAGTTAAATCAACCAATGACCACAGGAATGTGTTGGGCGTTTCTGTGTGATGACACAAAGCAAGTTTGGTGCAGTTGTGACCTTGTCTGTAGGAGTTATTACAGTTTAAAGGTATGTAGGGGGCGCTGTGGTGAAATAAGACCACGTTCACCAACCATTTGCGCCTGTTTGGTTGAGGGCCTGGATTGTTGTTCACTGTGTTAAATTTCATGCTGATAGGAGGCTGTTAGTGAAAGTTACAGTCAAACGTAAGTTCACGGCGTCACGCCAGAATTCGCCATGGCATCAAAGCTCCTCCATTTCTGGAAAGCTGCCAGAACTGACGTGGTAATTACACCGCCATGTACTCACTGTGACTTTGACTAAATTAAAGAGTTAAAATATGGCCATTTCAACATAAAACGATAAACGTCCTGTGTTCAGTGTAGGTGATGTCAGCAATCAACACTGTCATAGTCTTCAGATGTGGTCTGTGATGACACCGACAAAGTTTGATAAAGTTCTGATCATTCGCATGGAAATTATTAAAATCAATGAATGTCATGGCGAAAGGTCAAAGTTTGAGGGTTAGCCACGCCCAAACCGAAAATTTCTCATAAAATCCGTAGGTTCACTTTTTTCCACATGGTGTTAAGAGTATATAACCAAGATTTGAAGGTGATAGGTCAAATGGCCAAGGGGGCGTGACCGTCAATAGAAAGTATGACAAAATCACAAAATGGAGTCTGGAACCAAAATGGCCGACTTCCTGTGCAATATAGAGCATGAATTCAAGAGACTTTTTTGTAGATCCTTAGACACTACATCAGCATGCAACATTTCGTAATTCTCAAATAAAGCATGGCTTGGGGCTGACAGTTTAAATGGTCCTAGGGGGCGCTATTTCCTAAATTAGGCCACGCCCACTGGATTGTCACATAAACTTCTATTGGGGGTCGGACTAGGATCGCTCACCCCAAGTTTCGTGGCAATATCATGAGAATTGAGGAAATGACAGCCAAACATAAATGCACAGCGTGACATCGAAATTCGCCATGGCCCCAAAGCCCCGCCTCTATTCTAAACCTGCCAATACTGGACACAAAGAGACCCCAACATGTCCACTGCTATTTGGCTAAAATTGATGCTGATTAGGTTAAAGTGGTGAAATAGGGAGCTTTTATAGTAAAGCATGGCGTGGCGGCAGGCCAATCTTTGACAGTTAGCCACGGCCAAACCGAACATTTCTCGTAAAATCCGTAGGTTAACTTTTTTCCATATGGTCTTAAGAGTATATAACCAAAATTTGAAGGCGATACGTCAAACGGCGAAGGGGGCGTGACCGTAAATAGAAAGTGTGCGAAAAACACAAAATGGTGATTTTTGGGAATTTTCACAGTAAAACATAACCTTTTTGGTCCTGAGTGGGCGGGGCTTGTGTGATGTCATCACTTGACCATTCATTTTTCTTCATGGGCGGATGAGGAGTAACCAAAAAAAGTTTGGTGACTCTAGTCCTTTCGGTTATGAAGTTATAGCAATTTAAAACTTTTTGGCGAGTAGTGGAACTTGAGGCCTGGTCCCGCCCCTTCAACATATACGAAAACTCAGTTGTCTCATTACGATCGCCCATCCCTTCTGAGCAATCGGAGACCATTTTCGAGACAATCGTGCGAAAAATGACTGAGTAGGTCAATGAAATACCGACCCTAGAAATGGCCAAAACGGGGTCAAAATCGCTACATCAATCCAAAATGGCCGACTTCCTGTTTGATGTTGACCATGGCTGCAAGAGACATTTCTGTGCGGACTGGGGAGTAGAACACGTGTGCAACATTTCGTAACTCTACGATGAAATAAGGTCAATGGGGGGGGGGCTGAATTTTCACGTTGTAGGGGGCGCTGTTCAGCCATTTTTTTGGTGATTTTTTCGAGACCTTTAAAAAACATAAATTTTCACCAGGTCTGACGTGTGCAAAATATTGTGCTGTTTTGGAGTATGATAAGGCCTCCAAAAAGCCAATTCATTCGTCACCGGAATAATAATAAAAGGAGCAGATACAAGAGGCCTTTGCAGCGCTTTCGCTGCTCGGGCCTAATTAATATCCTGACCAGCACTGACTCTGACGGAGACACGCTAAACAAGCAGCCTAAAATGTTCTTACTATGACATACGTAAGCCCCCGGTTTGCTTTGAAAGCACCCACAACCCTTACCCCACACGTATTTAGTAATAATTTCTTACCTGTCCAGCAACAATGATGGCAACTGTGAGTCTTTTGTCTCAGCATTTTCCACTTCTCAAATGCTGGCTGGACCGATGTTTATTTTCGTTCTTTGCCTTCGGCGACCAGACTCGAGTTTTGCCCTTTTTGTCGCGCTGGAATACACTCTTGGGTTCTTTGTCTTGTTTGGGGTCTGGGCTGGAGTTTCGCTGGTGCTTGAAGCAGCTCTCTTCTTGTTCTTGGCTGAATCAGAGCTACCAAAACCACCTCTCGCTCTACTGCTAAGCTAAAGCTAGCAAACAAGCGCTGCGGGCACGTGAGCGCGCATGACGTCATCACGCATTACGCTGCCTCTGGAGGACACTGGGGAAGCCTGCTTGCTCGACCCGAGCATGATCTTTTCTGTGAGTTTACAGGCCTACAGAGGCAATCACAGTAAAAATGCCAGGGCTCATTCTACAGGACCAGGGCATTGCAGGAGAATGTATAAGGAAGAAATTTTAAATGCTGCTATAGGCTTCTCTTTAAGCTTAAATCTATTCTTGTCAATCCCATATTGGGAGCAGTGTTGTTTTCGTCAACGATAACGATGACGAATTGATTTCGTTGACGCCCCTTTTTTTGGTAACGAAAACGAGACGCTGACAAGCTAAAAATAGCTCTTTGGTGACTAAAACATGACGAGACGTTCAGGAGTTTTTGTTAACGAGACGAGACTAGACGAAAACTAAGCTCAAAATGCACATTTCTGCCTGTCTCACAAAAGCTAAACGTAACAGCGCTGCTGTCTGAGTTCCAGCCGCAGCAGCAGCGGACATTCTCTCCTCTGTCCTCGGCAGACTAGCCGAGTGAACCTGAGTGAAGTTAGCTCCCCTGCCCACATCAGAAATCCAGCACAAACGTAGCACTACAATATGTGGGTGGGAAGCCAACTTCACTCAGCTCTGCTCAGCGCTTCCCAGCAGCAGGAGTGCACAGCTGCTCAGCTGCTCATTGAGGAAGTAAATGATGAGAACTGCGAGCGACGAGGCTACTTTAAAATCTATTCGTGACAGAAACCAGGGCTGCCTGACCCCCTTCACACGCTCCCACGCCACACTTCCAATTTCTCACGCTGAAAAAGCACCACGGTGAGGTTAGTTGGACAGTGGATATTCAACAGACATTAGTCCATGGTTCACTACGGTCAGCGGCGATGAGTTTTCATGCCGTGCGCTGCGCCACAGAGAGACGGCTGTCAGCTGTGTTCCGAGGACTCGCTGATGAAAGCGGTGGTCCGCTTAGGGACCGTCAACAATTTCTAGTCACTTGAGAACGCATACAAAACGTCAAAAGCTTCCAGCTTCATTAAATTATTGAAAATCAATCCTCAGTTCTATTCCTAAACTA
>SSNS01001157.1:30889-43239 GCA_006937985.1 Aphyosemion australe
CAGTGCTCAAGTAACATTTTTGTCAAGGTAGTTTTTTAATTGTCAGGTTATCATTTGTGTCCCTACTTTTTATATTCCACTCACCTCTGGCCAAAAGCCTTTTTCGTGGACGTTTGGGTGGACATGCTGTTTGGCCCAGACGTTCAGCTGGACCGCTGCCTCCTTGTTAACTCTCCTACGGTAACAACGCTGCCTCCACTCTCCGTTAACAACGCTGCCTCCACTCTCTGTTAACAGCGCTGCGTCCTGCATTAATTCTCCTCCGCTGCTCCTCCTGGATAACTCCACATCTGAGAGCGTCGTTACGACCGGCGGCTGGTCATTCTCGGATGTAGGACTTTCCCCTCCAGGAAGATGTAAGTAACAAATATACGTGCTTTTCTTGATCTGCTCCACACAGTTAAAATCCACTCGTCCAACTTAAAAACTACCACCGCTTTGCTTCTTCTGTCTTTAGGTTAGCCCGTGTAGCTTTCCAGCTGTTTCACGTGGTGTCGGCCTGAAACTGGCGTCTCCGGGTCTGCAGCGTTATACTATTGACTTTACCGGCTTTGGAAAAGGGATAAAAAGTCCTCTCCAACATCCGATCTGGGCGTCCAGAGTCCGATTAGCACCTCCCCCAGCAGCAGCGCTAAGTTCCTTGCTGTTGGAACATCTTTAGAAGACGAAAAAACAACTTTAGCTAGATCGGAGCGACTCAGACCCATAGGAATCAATACTAAAATGTAGCTTCTTTGTATGACCGTATTTCCCAGAGTGCTTTGCGGCATTACGTCACAATCTATTTTTAGCTACTGTAGAAAGCTCTATTAAACATGTTAAAACCTGTGGTGTCTCATTAATCTAGCTTAGTAACAAAACTGTGAATTAATTTTGAGTAATTTGTTAATTTACCTGGAAGCTTTTGAAGAAAAAAACTTAATTTTCTATGAAAATCTTAATAAAAAAAGATCAAATTGCATAATATGTTAAAAACTGCTGTCTCATTGGTCTAGCTCAGGGGTTCCCAAATTGGGGGTCGGGACCCCCAAGGTGGTCCCCATAAGATTGCAGGGGGTCCCCACAGTTTTGTCTTTGCTGAGGTTAGCAAGATTTTATTTGTAAAAATTACATTTACAAAATCCCAATAACACACCCTACAGTATAATCACAACTCCATATAAAAGTTATAACTCTGTATGTCTGTATAAAGTTTGCAAATGATCACATTTAATTTGTTTATGCACGTAGGAGTTGTGTTTGGGGGTCCTGGCTCTATGGTCTTGAACATGAGCAAGGGGGTCCTCAAAGAAAAAATGTTGGGAACCCCTGGTCTAGCTTAGTAACACCATTGGAAATTGGGTTTGAGGATTTTGATAAATTTATCTGCAGCTATTGAAAAAACAAATTATTTTTCATTAAATTACTTATATAAAAAGATCAGACTGTATGAAATATGTTTCAAACTGATGTGTCTCATTGGTCTAATTTAGGAACACAGCTGCGAATTGATTTTGAACAACTTAATCAATTAAGCAGGAAGCTGTAGATTTTTTGTATGCATTCTCAAATGACTAGAAATTGTTGACGGTCCCTAAGCGGACCACCGCTTTCATCAGCGAGTCCTCGCTCGGAACACAGCTGACCACCGTCTCACTGTGGCGCAGTGCACAGCATGAAAACCCTCTACTGACTGTAGTGAGCCAGGAGTGAATGTCTGTCGAATAACCAACGTCCAACTAACTTCACCGCGGTTGAAGAGCCTCCAAACCCCCCCCCCCCCCCCCCAGCGGAGGGAGGCGAGACGAGTCCCCCCAGGTCAGGAGCCGTGACAGATAATCCGAAAAGGGGCAAGACGAGGACGAAGGTCCGAGGACAAGGCGAGTTCGAGATCCGTGGAAGACAAGGTAAGGGCTGAATGCTGGAGAATCTACTGACGAGGGTGTTCGATAATCTGGCAGTGACTGGATGGCAGGGTGGCTCTTAAATAGCAGGAGGAGCAGGTGAGTAGAATTGGCTTGATGAGGCAGGACCAGGTGAGCTGAATGAGCCTGATGAGGAGCAGGCAGTGGTTGCTGGAGAACTGGGCTTGGCAGGAACAGGAGGCATGACAAGTGCAGGTACTAATCAGAGTGGATCAGCTTCAGGTACAAACACAACACCGGGTCATGTGACTGGGACCAAGCGACTGGAGTGGGCAGCCCTAGGATTGACATTCATGAGTCCAACAGCAGAGGGGAAGAAACTGTTCTTGTGGCGAGAGGTTCTGGTCCGAATGGATCTGAACCTCCTGCCAGATGGGAGCGGGTCAAAGAGACAGTGTCCAGGATGACATGGGTCAGCTGTGAGCCGGTTCCAGGTATAAGATTCCTTTACCCTTCCAATCTGAAAAGTTCATCATATTGTTCTTTTGTAAAATGTCATGGTTGTTCCAGATGGGTGTGTGCCTACATGGGATTAGTGAAGACTCTGTCATTTTTAGATATTCCCACCACGCTGCCAGAGAGGTGCTGATACTAATACTTTTAAAGCTTGAGCTGATAAATGGTAGGTCCGAAAGCTCTATATTATTGCAAAGTGTCTATTGCAACAGAATTGGCTGAACAGCACCCCCTAGAATGAGAAAAATAACCCTCTACCTACAGTTTACTTTATCGTAGTTATAAAATCTGCAAGGCTCGTTAAACTTACCAATCCAGACAAAAATGTTTCTTGCACCTATGTCTTATCACATACATCACTAACTTACGTTGGAGATAAGAAGCCTGCGGACGTGTCTATTTCAGCTCCCTACTCTTTGTGCCTTAATTCCTCTAAAACCTGTTTTTTTCTGTGACTGGTTGCTGGATTCTGTGGATTTTGTTGGACCTTCATGATTTCTATGTTTCTGGAGTCTTTTTTGGGATTTCTTGGACTTTTAGTTGAACTACAAATCTTTCGGATCCGACAGAGGCAGCTCAGCTACAGCGTAAGCTTTCTGCAACCTTGAAGCTATTTTGAATGTCTGTCCTCTCCCCGCTTCTGCCCCACAATGATCCGTCTATGCTTTTTAAAGCAAATAAAAAGATCCAGAACCTTAAAGAGGATATACAGCGACTCTCTGCTGAACTACAGAAGAAAGAAATGCTGCTGGATAGATTTAGAAAACGTATCCCTAAACTGACCAGTCACATTGTCAGTAAATTTGAAAAAGAGACATCCATGCAGAACCCTCTGCTCCAAGACACCATTGCTTGGGACCCTGCTGTATCACGACTACCAACTTCCAGCTCTACCCCAGACCCATCTTCATCTTGGTCTGAGGTCGTGGTACGTGGCCATAGGAGATCCCCTGTTTCTGGTCCCATCCCTCCACCTGACCTTAGTCTATCAAACCGCTTCTCTCCTCTTGCTGATGATCAGGCAGCTGATCTCTCCAAGCTCCTTCCTTCCACTCAACCACCTGAGGATCAAGCAGCTGACCTCTCTAAGCTCCTACCTTCTACTCAACCACCTGAGGATCAAGCAGCTGATCTCTCTAAGCTCCTACCTTCTACTCAACCACCTGAGGATCAAGCAGCTAATCTCACCAACCTCCTTCCTTCTACCCAACTACCTAATGCCATCGAGCAGGAGCCTGTGGTTCGTAAGAAGCAGCCTACAAAGTCTAATCCCCCCAGGACCTCAACGTCCACTGCCCGACGCAAAATACTGAAGGATGCTGTGCGTCGACACTCCGCTGGACCAACTACCCCGGCTCAGGATGTGAGCCCCTCCACTACGAACCCTCTGACTCCTACCCTCCAGTCCTCTGGCTCCACAGGAACACAAACCCAGAATCCTCCACTACTCCAAAGGAACCCAAACCCAGAATCATCTGCACCTCGTCCACTGTTTTCACCTACCACTTTGCTGGTAGGTGACTCAATAATCAGGAATGTCCGCTTCTTCAATGTCATGACGAGATGTTTTCCATCAGCCACCGTCCCTGCTATGCTGGATATACTTCCTGGTCTGCTGAGGTCCATCCCAGCTTCAGTTAAAAGAGTGACCATTCACGTGGGATCAAATGATGTTACACGTCGGGAGTCTGTCATCACACAACAGCATTTTAACCATCTCTTTGACATTCAGAAGAGCAGTGGAATGTCTGTTTTCATCTCTGGCCCAATTCCCACAGTTTCTCGTGGATGTGGAAGTTTCAGCCGCCTGCTCTCTCTCCATTCCTGGCTCCAGTCTGCTTGCAGGTCCTTCAGTTTTGGTTTCATTGATAACTTCAACCTGTTTTGGCAGCGGTTTTCTTTTTTCAGGCGAGATGGTGTACGCCCTAACCGACATGGCTCGAGCATGCTAACCGCTAACATCAGGTATGCTGTGCAGTCCCATAGATATACATTGTCGGGAATTATATTTTTTACCTGTTGTGCCTTTAATTTTAGTACTTAGAATCCAGTGAATCAAATATGTTAATCACTTTTCTTTCCAGGTTCATTGATACACATATGATTCTTGTACTCTTTATTGATCTGCATTTAACCATGATTTATGCATGTTTACATCAAGCTGTAAGTTCCAGCTAAAGCTAGAAGGTTTTGATCTCCAGTGAAGGTCTGGTTTTGGTGTCATAAAACTGTGTGCAAAGGGAGGTGAGAAGTATCTGACCTAGGGACAGATAAGACAGGAGAAAGTTTAGACCAGATGGCTTCATTCCTGGAGCCAGATATCATAAATATGTCGGTTGCCAGGGGATATGAAAGTTAGGACCTTGAAGGGAGGTACCAGGCGAAACCAGGTTCTGCAGAAGGGATAAAATCTGTGTGCATGCTGTGAAACTTCAGATTTTACCATCAGACGCTGGGGGATGGTCAGAAAATCTCCCCGAAAATGTACACGGGTTATAATAAAGAGAAATGAAGAGTAAAGTGAAATAAAGAGTTGAGTGATTGCAACTAAAGGCGGTCTATGGCTCGGTTCTTCGCCGATCAGAAGATTTTAACGAACTGGGAGAGTGGAAAAAGAACGAGAAGTCAAATCCTGAAGCAGCTCGGAGGAAAGAAGAAGGCCTGGTCCAGCAACATTCGGGACCAGAGAGGAGAGACGTCAGACGAGCTGCAGAAAACCATCAGATCCTTTGACCAAAATACGTCAGAGAACAGAAACAGACAGAAACACCATATTTTTTCCGCAACAACATCTATGGTGGATTCCTTTTCACAGACATGACGGTCCATATCCCAGCCATCTACACCTTCTTCAGCCATCGCTTGCACCACCACTCCAAACAACATTGCCCTCTATAATCATTCCCCAATGCAACCATCATCTGTATGCATTCCAAGGGTCACTGTCACCACAATTTTTCTTCTGCTGACAGACCTGAACATTTTCCTATTCCAGTTCATTTATCATCCTGCAAGGATATAAACTGTTTTTATGGCTGGAGAACCCAGAAACGCACTAGATGCTTACGACCCATGCCTCTCCAACAGGTTAAGAAGACAAATGATCTCCAAGATTCAGTTCAGCCCGTTCCATTTCAAACAAATCCTTTATTTTAAATGAGCTGTTCATCAAAGAGGGCTTAGAATATTTATTTCTTACGGAGACGTGGCAGGAAGATGGAAATTTTGTGCATTTCAATGAACTTTGTCCACCAGATTGCTCTGTGTTTACCACACCACGCCCGTCACGTCGTGGTGGAGGTCTTGCTGTGATCTCTAAGGACAAACATGTCTGTAATTTGATGAAAAGTGGCCCTTTTACTACTTTTGAATGTCAGGTCATCAAAGTTGGATTACAAAATGTTTTTCACTGTATTTTAATTTATCGACCTCCCGGTCCAGCTGGCCCTTTTCTCTCTGAATTTGCTGAATTCTTATCAACGCTCAAACTAGAAAAGGTTTTAATTCTTGGTGACTTTAATTTACACATTGATGACCCTGGTTGTAGCACAGCAGTAGAGTTCATATCTATTACAGAGTCTTTTAACTTTGAACAGCACGTTTCAGGCCCCACACATACAATGGGCCATACTCTGGATCTGGTGTTTTCCCTAGGACTAAACATCAACCATTTACATGTTGAAGAGGTTCATGTGAGTGACCACAGCTGCATTCTCTTTAATGTCCAATCAAACATTGATCCTGTCCCTCACAAACTGAAATCAGAAAGACGCATCATTAATCAGTCAGCAGTGGATCGATTTTCTGCATTATTTGACAGCAGCTTAGTTCATGGTGATGATCCAAACTCCTTTATCCATTCGCTTAATCAGCAATGTTCTTGTATCTTAGATAATGTGGCTCCAGTTAGACAAAGTACTGGGTCTCACAGAAGAAAAAGTCCTTGGATGAATGAAAATATTTATAGTCTCAGAAGGACATGCCGCCAAGCTGAGAGGCGTTGGAAGTCAACTAGATTAGAGGTTCATAGGCTGCATTTTAAGGAACTCATAACATCTCTGAATGAGATGATCACAAACTCCAGGGCTGTTTACTTTGCTCAGCTGATCTCCTCAAACAAAAATTATTCTAAAGTCTTGTTCGACACCGTAAACCAGATTGTTTCACTTCACGCCCCTCACATGCCTGTATTCTCAAGGTCTGACTGGAACAACTTTCTTGCATTCTTTGAGAATAAAATCAGAAATATCAGGGCAAGTTTTCCACCCCCATCCTCTTCCCATTCTCCCATCCAGCCACCTCCCTCCCAGTCATGGTCCTTCTTTACTCCTGTAAATCTCCAGGACATCTGTCTCATTCAGAAAAACATGAGAACAACTTCCTGCCCTGTTGATTTTCTCCCAACCACTTTGCTTCTTAAGGTCTTTGACCAAATTGGCCCATGCATTGGGGATTTTATTAACCTATCTCTCCAATCTGGCTCTGTACCTTCTGTTTTCAAACATGCTGTTGTTGAACCGATCCTGAAAAAACCCAGTTTGGACTCCTCTCAGCCTAATAATTACAGACCCATTTCTAAACTGCCCTTTATCTCTAAAATCTTAGAAAAAGTCGTGGCCGATCAACTGATTACTTTTCTGGAAATTCACAACAACTTTGATAAATTCCAATCTGGTTTTGGTAAAAATCATTCAACAGAAACAGCTTTGCTTAAAGTTTCCAGTGACATCATGATGGCTGCAGACAACGGGGAATTTACAGTCTTAGTATTGTTGGATCTTTCTGCAGCTTTTGACACTGTTGATCACAGCACCTTAATTAACAGACTTCATGACTCGTTGGGAATCTCTGGAACTGTTCTAGACTGGTTCAGATCGTACCTTTCTAACAGAAGTTTCAGTGTCTGTATAAACCAAATCATGTCAGATTCCACAAACCTGTTCTGTGGGGTACCCCAAGGCTCTGTTTTAGGTCCACTCCTGTTTTTATTATATATACACCCTCTTGGACAGATAATTGATGCTTTTCACAATGTCTCTTATCACCTATATGCAGATGACATTCAGCTGTACTGCTCCTTTAAGGAGCTCCATAAACTGTCTGAACTACTAGAGTGTCTATCAGCGATCACTAGCTGGCTAGAAGATAACTTCCTTCAGTTAAACTCTGAAAAGACTGAATGTCTGATCATTGCCCCTGAGAGCATGGCTCCTCTGATTAGTCAACAACTTGGTCATTTAGCTTCTGCCGTCAAGTCAAACATGAGAAATTTGGGTGTTGTCTTTGACCAATCAATGTCTCTTGAAGGTCACTCAAAAACACTGGTCAGAAACTGTTTTTATCACCTGAGAAATATCTCCAAACTGCGAAGGTTGGTGTCAAAACATGAACTTGAAATGGTTATCCATGCCTTTATCTCCTCCCGTCTAGATTACTGTAACACACTTTTCACATGTTTTAACAAAAAAGCCCTTGACCGCCTTCAGTTGGTCCAGAACTCTGCAGCGAGGCTCCTAACTGGAGCAAACAGAAGAGCTCACATCACTCCTATTCTGATGTCTCTGCACTGGTTACCCATTAACTTTAGAATCCTGACTAGAACCTTCAGGGCTCTACATGGCCAAGCTCCTCCTTATGTTACTGAACTGTTAAAGCCTTATGCTCCAACCCGAGCCCTCAGGTCCACAAACCAGAACCTCCTAGAAGTTCCAAAGACCAGATATAAAAGTCGAGGTGATCGCTCTTTCCAGGCTGTTGCACCCCGACTTTGGAATGAACTTGACAGTCTGGACACCTTTAGAAAGCAGCTGAAGACCCTTTTGTTTAAAACTGCTTTTACTTAAATCTTTTATGTTTTATTCGTTTTTTTCTAACTTGTATTTATAATCATCTTTCATTTGTTTTATCATTTTTATAATTTTATGACTTTCTGTTTTCTGATTTTTAATGATTTTATGATATTCTGTTGTTTTGTTTTAAGATCATTTTATGATGACTTTATCTTTTGTTTTGTTGATCTTTGTGAAGCACGTTGTGATTCTTTTTCTGTGATAAGTGCTATACAAATAAAATGTAAAAAAATGTATGTCTTAAAATAAACAGGAAGCTCAAAAACGCAATTTTGACCCCGTTTTGGTTGTTTGTAGGGTCTGCATTTGATCAAACTCCTCCTAGAGATTTTGACTGATCAACTCAAAAATTGGTGGGTTTGCTCATAAACTTATAACAGTCTGTCAACAGACATATATATGTCGCACGTGCGATGAAAAAAACGCTCTGTTCGATAAACTATTTTGAGACGTAGCACTCGTGTGTTATTTTTCCCCAACCCCCCAGGACTATCATTCTGTTGTGGACCTGCGGTAAGGCATTTGCGTCACTTCCTGTTTCAGTGTTGCACTTAGTGTAGCTGTTCGGTGTTTGTGACTTGCTAAAATTGGTTTGATTTCTCTGTACTGAGACATTTTTGAGTTCTTGTAGTACATAAGCACGCGAAAACACACATTTTCTGTTGCGTTTAGGGAACCCTTTGAGTTCGCACGCAGTTTTATTTGGTGTTGAAAGGTTGTTTGCCTAGTTAGCTTAGCCTCGGCGCGGGTATGGCTACTTCTGTCTCTCCCTCTCCGTCTCCTATCTCTTGCTCTGTGTGTCAGATGTTTAGTTACTCCTCTGCCTCCTTTAGTGATAATGGTACATGTAATAAATGTAGCATTTTTGTAGCTTTGGAGGCGAGGGTGTCAGAATTGGAGGCCCAGCTCCGCGCTGTTGAAAAATCTGTAGATTGCCGTAACTACTTAGCTAGCACAGGGCTAACTAGATCAGAACCACCCCGTAGTGGTCCTCCAGTAGAACCCAAGCAGCCGGGACCTCAGGCCGGCTGGGTGACTGTACGTAAGAAGCATAGAACCCAGCCCGTGGGACACCACCAACCCGTCCACGTTTCAAACAGATTTTCCCCACTCGGTGACGAACCCACTGAGAAGCCGACTCTGGTTATAGGTAGCTCCATAGTCAGAAACGTGACTCCAGCAACCATAGTCAAATGTTTGCCAGGGGCCAGAGCGAGCAACATTAAATCCTACCTAAAACTGCTGGCTAAGGATAAGCGTAAATACAGTAAGATTGTTATTCACGCTGGCGGTAATGACACCCGGTTACGCCAATCGGAGGTCACTAAAATCAATGTTGCTTCGGTGTGTACGTTTGTTTAATTTTCTCTGGCCCCCTGCCTGATCGAACCAGTGACGACATGTTTAGCCGCATGCTGTCCTTCAATCGCTGGTTGTCTAGGTGGTGCCCCGAAAACAACGTGGGCTACATTGATAATTGGAAAACTTTTTGGGGAAAACCTGGTCTGATCCGAAGAGACGGCATCCATCCCACTTTGAATGGTGCAGCTCTTCTTTCTAGGAATATGGCCAATTTTATTAGTCCTCCCTGACAACCCAGGGTCCAGACCAGGAAGCAGAGTCGTAGTTTAACCCTCCCCTCTGCAGCTTCTGTACTGTTACCCACCCACTACCCCATCCAGACAGTGTCCTGCCCACGGCCAGAATCAAACCAATTAAATATCAGGCTTAATAGAGCAAATCATGAAAATCTCATAAAAATAAAAACAAATTCTACTGAACAGAAAACTAGAACAATTAAATGTGGTTTATTGAACATTAGATCTATCTCTTCAAAGACTTTATTAGTTAATGATTTGATTTGTGATAATCAGATTTCTCTGTTTTGTCTCACAGAATCCTGGCTGCAGCAAGAGGACTATGTTAGTTTAAATGAGTCGACTCCTTCTAATTATTTAAATCTTCATATTGCTCGTAGTTCAGGGCAAGGAGGAGGAGTAGCAACCATCTTTCATTCAGATTTATTAATCAGTCCCCTACCAATTAATAGCTACAGTTCTTTTGAACATCTAATTCTTAGTTTGCCTAATCCGGATTGCAAAGCTCTAAAACCACTTTTGTTTGTAGTCTTGTATCGTCCACCAGGCCCCTACTCTCAATTTTTGGATCAGATCTCAGATTTCTTGTCTGATTTGGTGTTAAATACTGATAAGGTCATTGTGGCGGGGGATTTTAACATTCATGTTGACATGGAAAGTGATCCTCTCAACGTAGCCTTTAGTAATATCTTAGACTCAATTGGTTTTACTCAAAGAATCCATAGCTCCACCCACTCCTGCCATCATACTTTAGACCTTGTGCTGACATATGGTATAGAGCAGGGGTGACCAATCCTGGTCCTGAAGGGCCGGTATCCAGCAAGTTTTGGTTGTAACCCTGCTTCAACACACCTGATTTCAATTAGCAGGTGATTAGCAGGCTTCTGCCGAGCTTGATGAGCTGCTGCACAGGTGATTCAAGCACTAAATCAAGTGTGTTTGAGCAGAAAAACCACAAAACCTGCAGGATAGCGGCCCTCCAGGACCAGGATTGGGCACCCCTGGTCTAGAGTGTGAGGAGATAACAGTATTTCCACACAATCCTGTCTTGTCGGACCATTTTTTGATAACTTTTGAGTTTATTATAACTGAGCTCTCCAGACATGAAAGTAAATTCCACTATAGACGATCTTTATCTGATAACGCTGTAGCAAACTTTAAAGCTACTGTTCCATCTTTACTGTCTTCAGAATCTCAGAGGAACTTAGCAGAGGGCAACTATTTCATTTCTAGCCCTTCACAAATTGACGGTCTAGTTCATAGTGTTACTTCCTCTTTACGTGTGGCATTAGACAATGTTGCCCCTTTAAAAAAGAAGGTCATTAAAGGAGCAGGAGGCAGGATGATGAAATGAAACTCAGAGATGCGCTTGGCGCTGTGAGTAACTGCAGCCCGGCACGAGAGCACGCATGAACTCTTCACTATGAAAAAAAAAAGTTTCACAGTGATGTACGGCCAGAGCGCGGCTCGATATTATCAAAACAAGGCACCATGTCTAGCGACGAAGTAAGTAACAGTCCTGCTTAGAGGTTGGACTGTAGGTCAAATATGACATATTTCTAATGATTCATCTTCGGTTTGGAAAATGTCCATTCTCTTCAGTGGTACACTAGCCTGGCAAGCCATCCTATATATGTGTATATATAGTCTGGCCACGAACCATTGACGGCTCTCAGTCGTGAGGCGGGATCTACGGTTGTCTTTCAAAATGTCAGCACGCAATTGGATAGCGCTAGGACCAATCAGAGTAACGAACAACGTGACGTAATCACAGCAACGGAAAAGCGAGAGGCATTAATGGTGTCTAACATCAATGATTTCTGTCGTTTTTGTATAAAAACATGTGAATATCAGGTGTACTGGGACATTGCACTACTTTGTTTGATAAAAATAAGAAGCCGCTAAGTATATCAGACAGACTTACGCACGTTGGAGTCTAAATAATCCAATGTTGATGACAAAGCCGTTTCAAAAGAACGTGGCTCCGGCGTTGGCGCCATGTTGCTTGGGTTCGCGGCCGCAGCGCTGACGTCATCGGCTAATCCCGCTCTGTGATTGGCCCAAAATATAGAGCGCTGTGATTGGCCCAACCAAAACTATAGCGAGCTGTGATTGGACAGCCACAGGCTGCGAGGATTCCAATGAAGCGTGACTAGACCAAACTCTGCAAAGCAAGATTTGGTCTAGTTCACTAGGCTAGTGGTACACAGAAACTGAAGCATGATCACAGCTGAAATGCTACCGCACGCTAGCTCTCTCCGGCTACCGCACTATAGCTATCTCCGACTCATCGGTGAGATCATATCATCAAATCAAGCTCTGTTTACGTTTCTCGTCAGAATAAACGGAGCATCCATTTATCTCAAAAGACAAGTGGTGTCTCGTCCACAAAACGCAGAAGTGATCCGATTACTCCTTAGTTGCATTTAGCTATTTCAAATGGATCAGGAAGCTATATGCTAAGCACCGTTAGCTTCTTGTTTTTTGTTCATCTGCACAAAGATTTGTTAGATTACCTAAACTTGTATTATCTAAATCCATAG
>SSNS01001158.1:12897-17897 GCA_006937985.1 Aphyosemion australe
GTTATGTTCAGAGTCAGTGAGTTAAACTTTGAATGTGCTTTTCATTGTTATTAGATTCTTGTAATGTGCTCTTGTTGAAAAGAAGATGTATAACCCTGCAGTTAGAGGTGAGCCAGGACAACCCACGGGCTTGAATTTCAACCCAAGAAATTTCTCCTTGTCACAGTTTTACCCAGTCGGACCTGAACCCACTAAATGCCTTTTGACATGCACATTTCCTCCTAACATGCCTTTTTAAAATCCCGTTTCTAAATGAGGTCCTGCTGGGCTGTGAGGGAAATGTAAAACCCATCAACTTCACTTTTTATGTGCTCAACGTGACACGCTGCTAGAGTTTTGTTCATAAACATTCCACCTCTTTCGATTAATTCTGTTGGGTTGGGAACGTGAGAAAAAACAGAGCAGGAGTCTGATGATTTAGAAAGCACATTTCCTGAGTTGGGAAAGAAATGAAGTGTTTATGGTGGGGCGAAAAGAGGCCGTCCTGGAGGGGTTTATGGAGGAAGAGACTGGGGATGCTTTGGCTGCGTGTCTGTGTTTTTACCTCAGAGAGCTGAGGTTTTGGTTTACACTGCCAAAGCAAACACCTCCATATTCTACCTCATCAGATTCAATCTGAATCTTTCACACGCTTCTAACTTCTGTTTTCTCTTTCCCTCCCTTCCATCTGGAGTTACCTAATTCCTGCCTGATTTGCATGTAAGGGCATTGCAAAAACCAACACCTTCACTATTTTGTGCTCCGTGTGAGACTTTCACTTGTGTGTGCATGTGCACATTATCAGTTAGAGACAAAAGGATGAGGTGCAGAAGGAATGCACAGAAAGACATTTCACTCATCTCTCACCTCTGTCTGCTCCTCTGAATCCATCTCCTGCAGTCATCAGACTGATTTGATCACCCTGCTGGCTGCAGAGAGATTACCAGTGACAAACTGGGATGCCTAAATCGGCTTGGTAAATTTGCTGACCCTACAAACCAGCAGCCACCCCCTGAGCCACTATCTCCTTAACACCAACTTACCCTGGCATGTGGTCATCCAGAACAACAATCTTAACAAAGATAAAACTCTAATTGGGCCAAAATGTGTGCTAATGCATAACGAATGTTAACTGTTGTAGATTTGAATCTGAGAAACGGAAGTACAATTTATAAACACGCTTAAGATAATCCAAATCATGCATTTAAAAGTTTTCCATGTGTTTTCTGAAAGTGCGTGAGATACTTACCAGAAAGAACAATCTAATCCTTCGGTTGGTCAGTTAGGGACAACGTGATGATTCCTTGGTTCTTAAGGGAATCCATTATCTGAATCGGACTCGGGAAGAGGATAAGATTGAAGATCTTTCAGAGGCCCTTTAAAACAAGCAGAGTTTACGGACACCAGGCTTACAACGTCTTCAACTCCTAAGCCTCTTTTACAAAACAGGTCCGCGGTATGAGAGCCAAGCCTGTGTTTGACATACTATCAGATGCAGGAGCGTCTCATGCAGGACATTTTTGAACCACGTAGGACAATGTCCTCACAGGATTCAGATTTGTATCTATTTAACAGTGGGTATTGACCTCTGACCTTTACATATTATAGAGCTCTGTCTGCCATGTTTTTGCAAACACTGGGTTGCCACAACCCATATCAAATCATCACGGACACATCCTGCTACAATGTGAGCTGTCATCACAGAACCAATGGTTAGTGGACATCGTCACCTTTGACCTGTAAAATGTGTGAATGTGGACCTCATTTATGGCAGCTGTTTTTGAAAAGATCAAGCTTTCCTTCTCTTCTTAGAAATGATTTTTGTTGATTTTTGATTCTTTGGCCGACTGGACACAGAGGTTATTTCACATCCTCGAGCTGCAAATTTAGCTTCTCTTTCACATGCGGACCATTATGATGCTGCAACAAGCTCACTCAGTGCTTAACATCCTGTGTGAGACCTTTCAGATATCTCACCAAGAAGACCTATAAAGCATCTCAGGTCTGGCTTAGAATATTTTGTGCAAGGGTCTTTAGTTGGCTTGTGCATTCCCATTGGATTTACTTTTTATGTCTCCAGAGCTGAATCAGTTGTGTCTAGAGTTGGCCATGTGACCTGTGTTTCTCATGGGTCTGTGTGTATAACTCCTGCTCCTGGGTTTCACTGCTGCAGACCAGCCCAGTGAGGCAATGGCTGCCAAAACACAACCTTTTTGTAAAAGGCTAATCATTCTCATTTCAGATGATAATAGAGAAAGTAAACAAGATGGCAAAAAGCATTGAAGCTATTGCTATACACACGAAAACCTGGGATTTGTTTTCTAATCCCACTTCCTGTCCCCAAAGCACAGGAATGAAGGCTGCATCGGAACTCAGTTAATGCTTGTATACAGAGGGGACAGAGGGAAGAGGGACAAACCATCATCCTGCTGGTTCTGTCCACATCATCCGCCTCATGTCAAGCATGACGGATGACCACTGAGGCTCCACATGGCAAACAGAACAGCAAAGTTTTCCTGTACACAACTTATTCTTAACCTTGCCCACCCAAGAAACAGGAAAATCAGTGCTGGAGTGGCATGCAGCACACTTACCCAGGATGAGGGAGCAGTGGGGGGCTGGTGGAAGGAGGAAAGCTGGTGCGGAGCCACAATGGCTGTTGTCACAATCTGTCGTGCCTCTGTGTCATTCTCAGGAAACAACTACCCCCCCCCCCTCCACACCGTGACCCCTTACTTCAGTAACAAATAAGACATTCATGACCACGGATCATGATAGCGAGCTTCTGGTGTCAGCTACGTTAGGTTGCTATATCCTATTTCTCTTCAACTGTAAATCTTCCACTGGCCTTTCAGAGAGCACCTGAGAGACAAAGAGATGTACTGTTGGAATTAAACGTGATCCTGGCTTGGTTCTGCCAGACGTGAATCCACACAGTGAGCAAGAGGTAGATCCACCATTGCATACAAAACCAGCAGTTACCCTCGCTTATTTATTGCACAAAATGATGAGACTGCAGAGGATTCTTCACTTGTTTCAAGAAAAACAAGTTTCACTATCAGATAAACGGGTCAGCTGAGCTGAACCGAGTAGACACTTGCGTTCCGGAAGTGACGCAGCCGCAGTAGCGCTTGTCTGATAATATCACCGCCGCAACATAACACGCGTAACAACAACCAAACAGTGCAGTACGTACCAATAAGCTGTGCTGCAGCGTTGTTGTTGTCCATTCCTTCAGCCATTGTTCATATCCTGTTTCCATTCCGTCTGCTTCACTCCTGCCAGAGTTTGTTTACTACTTATGTTGCTACAAGCTAACCGAAACAATGCCCGACATGAAAGGGCGCATGTCGCCCCCTACTGTAGGTAGGTGGGTGCTGCCACCGCAAATTATAGCTATAGCCTTTGGCTGTTGTCGTAGCTACGGGATAGCAGTCACAGCCATTTGTGGCTACGGGCGCGCCCTGGTGGCTGTGGCCCTACTGAACGAGTCTGTGGCCATGACACAAGTGGGGGTTTCAGTGTTAGACTAGAGAAATAATGACGGTAACTCCACTGCTAATTTGTGTTTTTATTCACATTGATGTTGATCAAATGATAATTTGAACATGGCATCAATAAAAGTTTGTGTAGTTAATGATGTGCAGATAAATGTTGTTTGTACTTTGATGGTTTCCTGGTTGAAATAGCTTTTTTCTCTGACTCGGGGAAAAGTTGATTCTCAGATAGCATTGGTTATATTTTTTGGTGCACACAACCTCTGAACTCAGGCATGTCAGTGTTTCCCTAAGTGTGTCCAGTATTTGGGAATTTAGACTGACATGAAGCTGAGACATGCCAAGTAAAGATAGAGAGGCTGAATGTATCACAGCTCTATGAGCCAGGGTTTTATGTTTAGTCTTTGTGGTCTCTACTCTGTATAATACTCAGTGGTTGTGTGTTCTGCTGTGTCCTCTGCATGAAGCATACTTCAGAATGAATTTATCAAACCAAATGTGCTCAGGAAACCAGGAGGAATGTGCATAACTGTGGCTAGACAACTAGCATATAACTGGGATTCACTCAGGGTGTTGTAATTCAGCCTTAAGTGCATTTGGATCTCTGTTGAGATAGAACTTAGAAGAAGTAATGAAAAGAAGATATCAACCTTGAGCCCAGTGAGAAATGTTCGATATACACTCTCCAGCTACCCCCCCCCCCTCCCCCCCCATAGGACGTGCTCATTGTGATTCTAGACAGAGCGTCCAGTAATGTCACTTTACCCCAGGCAATCCCTGTTTCCTGATTCTGCTCGGACTGAGGAGGGATAACCCTGACCCTGAGCTAATCCCAGATTAAACCAGGATATAAAGAGCTGCCACCGCTAACCAGTGACCTGTGACCTCACCGTGTTTTCTGGCTCTTACACAGCCCTTTCCCTGCTGACCCGCGCCAGGGAGGCTGATTTTATCAAACTGTCATCCAGAGACGAAGAAGATGAGATGTCTGAGCCATTTCTGTAGACCTCTGGCATAGTCAGAGGTGTGATGTGGAAGTGTTTTAAAATTAGACATGTGTGATGAGCATGGGTGAGATGTGTTTTATGTGCTAATAAAACTCTTGTCCTTTGAAACAGAACCATGTTTTTGCAGATGTGAGTCACTGAATTAGAACTATCAAGACAGGATCTTTTTCCACATCTTTAAATTTTACACACTGCACAGCTCGACATCTGCTTTTGTATATTTTTTCCAGACAGAGAAAGATGGAAGTTTTTTGAGAAAATTCAAAGATCCAGTAGAGAAACCTCCTGACCTAAGGCTAGAAAAAGGTGTTTTTTCCTGAAGATAGAGCGCTGTCAGTGAGATACAACTAGTGTCGTGGTTTTTTGGGTGCTCCCTGCACCAAAGCACATCAATCTGCTTTAACGGGAGTTTACATGAAAATGGGGGTGATGTGGACCCTTTCCCCTCATCATTTCTTCCTGTCCATCAACACGTTGGACTTGGCAGACACCAGGCAACAGGGCTTAGGTGATGGGA
>SSNS01001158.1:22897-46149 GCA_006937985.1 Aphyosemion australe
GAGAGCATGTCACCTCTCCCGCCCTCTCCTAAACACCCTAATTATCACTACTGCCACTCCGGTGTGTGTGTGAACTAACACACCTCTCCCTGACGGGTTGGAAAGTGCCTCAGGGCCCTCCGGCTCAGGTACAGCAGCTTGTTTGTGAGTGCTTTAGGCTCACGGGGTATTTTTGTCACTTTCCTCAGATTTAAGCCTCATTTAAATGTTTTGATCAGACAGATCAAAGCGTTTCGTCCTTAACCAGGACCTGAGGAGTGGATTCGTGTATTCACCATCGGCCACACGTGTTTAAAACCACAGAGCTGTGAACTGAGAAGATTAGTGCAACATGTGCTTATCCACCTCTTGTTGTTGTGGGTCAAAGAACTGGACCGCAAATTGTCTCTTCCCATTATCCCGTCCCCCTGCACTCCATACTTCTCCACAGGGACACTTCAAGCAGAGACATGCTCAGCACTCACACTGGCAGCAGCCTGCACTTTTAATTTACCCAATTTGAAACCAGAGAAATATGCAGTGAGGGGGAAACACCCATATCAGTGTCATACAGCAAGTGCACACCAGACTGTCAAGTGCCAGGATGTGTATTAGCTCCCTCCCTAACTCTGTCTTGCTCTGTCAGTAATACTTTATACAATATAAAGCTGCAAAGACACCTCCACTCTTATCCCTGTTGCTCATCTGGAGTGACATTCACGTGTGCCTTTTGCACTGTTGTGCACATCAACTTTAACCCAATTTTCTACCCCTGTTGTGTTTAAACAGAACATGAATGACAAACTGGGGTGTAAAAGTCCCATCATGTTATTTTAGGGGATTTTTTTGAACAGTATCAATGTGAATATTTAATTTAGTCAGCATTTTAATTTCTATTATGGTTTGAAATGATCACAAACTGAATGCAATCAACAAAAAAATGTTAAAGTGATTCTGTCCCATGCAATGCAAAAAGCTTTTATTTTGTTGTTCCTTCAGAATGACACACTTCCACCTGAAAACTATAAACAAATGTGACTCATGGTGTCTATAAAAGCAAGTGCAAGACAGAACAAAGGCAAAACACATATGTCATGTTTTAAAAACAAGCATCTGTTGTTTTAAGTGACCTACACACACTGTGTGATATGGTTGCAGGCATGGACGTTCTGACAAACACATTTCTATTGTTTGGTGTTCTGGGCTCTTGGGGCAGCTCTTCTCTGCTTTTATAGCATTGCTGCCTGTTCATGTTTTCTTCTGATCAGTCAAGTAGAAAGGTGTGTGTGCGTAAAGCAGGGTTTCCCCCAGCGCTATTTTAGCCTGGCGAGCCGCCAGGCTTTGCGTGCCCCCCCGCCAGGCTAAGCGTCACTTATTTATTTATTTTAAAGTTTTTTTAATGCACCAAACTAACATTTAAAATGTTAAATTTAGCGCTGAAACAAATACTTGAATGTTTCTATTAAAAAAATTCCTCAAATCATTATTATTTACTGATTAGAGGCGTTGTTAAATGCATAACGCAACCGGACTCTAATTTACACGGACACATTTTACTGGAGCACAACGGTGGATATCAGCGGTGATGGAGAAAATGATAGACAAAAACTCTCGCAAAAGGCAAAGGCGGTCCAAAGTTTGGGACCATTTTAAACTCAGAAGAAGTGAAAACACGGTCGAGTGTCTCCACTGTAAAACTGAGTTGTCTTACCATAACAGCACAACTTTATCCTTGAACAGGAAACCGCTTCAGCCAGCCGAATCCACGACCAGGTAGGCTAATGCTAATACCATAGACAAAGCTAATACGTAGCACGCACGCTAACTTTCGTGTCACGTAGGGACCGGAAAAAAACACGTTAATCGTGTTCACGTTAAACTAAGACTGAATAAACTCTACAACTGAAAGAAAAATCACCATCATCCTGTTTATGTAGATGTCTGCTGCAGCTGCAGCGGTGTGGAGCAGGGACGCAGCTAATACCTGGAGTCATTACCGCGGCTCAGTGTGACGCTGCACATACGGCAGGCAGTTATAGCATGTAATTTACTAACATATCTATCTTTGAATATAATTTTAGGTTGAATTATTGCCAATCTGTGTAGATTTAGAAAAATATGACGCATTGTTACTAGTAGAAATTAGTAACATTTCTACTTGAAGTTAGATTTTGAAACACAAACTCAGAATTGTTTTCCTCCGTTTTGAAAGGTCGTCAAATAGAATAATAGGTGTAGGAGACTATTTTCATGTTCAGCCTGCATGAAAAACTCAGAGTGATCGATTATAATCAGAAATAATCATAAAAAAATGTTTTTTCAGTGAAGCACACCTTTAAAATGGATAGGGGTCTTTAACCTGCAAGTCTGACTTTAACAGCATCTGGTGATACAAAAGCACAATAGCAACATCTTACGATGGATAAGTGAACAGGGTGAGAGGTCAGGTGTATTTTCCATGATCTGAATTGTATTTTTTTGTGTCTGGTAAAACCATATTTCAAGATTGTGCCTTTTTGTAAGACAAATAAATATTGTTAATAAATGGTTTATAACAACACATACTAGTCATACTTTTAAACTTCCTGACAACTTTTTTTTACAAAAACACCGTGAGTCGCCCGTGGGCTTGTCTACCACCGGGCTTTGCGAGTTTTCTGGGGGAAACCCTGCGTAAAGCCTATTGGTGGCTAAAGTGTCTTGTTCTGAAGGTATTCATTCTACATGTACAACTCTGTAGCGATGGATGATGATGCTTTCTGTTTGTGTTCAGGGCATCCCTTAATGCTTTTATTTTGTTGAGTCTCACCATTGTGTTCTCATGTTGTTTTCAGAAGAAGAAATAAATTCAGTGTTCTATTATGATTCTGTTACCAAAATCAACTTGATTATCTTTTTTCCTGAGCAGCGGTAACACAGTTACTAGCCCAATATTTCTTGATCTTTTGCCAGGAGAGTTCTGAGTGGAGTCAGCTGTGAGTCGGTGCTGGATGCAGTTATCTTCTCTCAGAGGAAGTTTCTGAAACCCACAGCAGAGTGGGATGCATTAACCCATATGTAAAACTGAGAGTCCTCTTATGTAAATGCACGATGGGTAATGACATAATAACCACAATGTTTTCTCATTCCTAAACATTTGCTCTAGTTTGTGTGCTGTGCTCATGCACTTTTCCTGTCCAAACATATTTCCAAAGTAAACTCGGCCTCTTGGCTATTAATTTAAGATGGAGAGATTTGCTAAAACATGCAGGCCTGCAGCCTCGGAGATCCTCGTCAGCAGCCAAGTATTCTCTAGAGAGGGAGGGTATAACTCAGGCTGACAGGGAGGCATGTCTCCTGCCCGTGTTTCTGTACTTTTTATAAACTCACATGCACACAATAGGCAAGGCAAGGCAGCTTTATTTGTACAGCACATTTCATACACAGAGGCAATCCAATGTGCTTTCCAGGAGCAAGAACAGCAATATCAACGTGAAGCCATAATTAAAATACTCAAATAAATTTAGATCAAATTAAACACACACATTAAATTCAGATTTAAGAATCAAAAGACAAAGTTAAAGGGTGAGCAGTTACAGTGCAGAAGGTGCAGCATAAGAAACATTCATTCAAAGGCTGATGAATACATGAAAGTTTACAATTTTGATTTAAAAGTTACTAGAGTTGGGGTCATTTGAGGTCATGAGGAAGCTGATTCCATCTGTGTGCAGCATAGTAGCTAAAAGCAGCTTCACCCTGTTTGGTTCTGACCCGGGGTTCTACCAGCTGACTGCTTCCTAAGGATCTCAGAGCCCTGCTGGGTGTAAATACTGTAAGGAGATCTGACATCACACGAGTGATTTATAAACTAGTAGAAGCACTTTGAAATGGATTCTGTAGTTTACTGGTAACCAGTGTAGATATTTAAGAACAGGAGTGATGTGCTCGGTTCTCTTGGTTCTTGTTAAGACTCTAGCAGCAGCATTCTGAATAAGCTGCAGTTGCATCACAGCTTCTTTGGGAAGACCAGACAAAAGACCATTGCAATAGTCCAGCCTGCTGGAGATGAACGTATGAATGAGTGTCTCTAGATCTGGTCTGGACATGACACCTCTGAGTCTTGCTATTTGATGAAGATGATAAAAGTCACCAGTTATGAGAAGATGTGCAGTCTGTTGTGATAACAGAGAAGCTCAGTGAAGTTTTCTAGGAAATTCGTGCATGACCCTGGAGGAGTATAGGTTACTAACACTAGTATCTTGGGTGTACCCGTTAATTAGATACTAAAAAGAGTCAAAATCACCACACACTAGCTGTTTACCTAGGAATGAGTCTTTAAAAATAGCACCATGTTTAGAGATGTGAAATTGATTCTATGAGAACTGGTGCACAGCTACTAACCAGATTTCAGATAAAAGCATAAAATCAAGATCATGAGCAGAGATAAGATCATTTACTAAAAATGACTTGTTGCTTAGAGATCTAATATTTAATAAGGCTACCTTCATAGAAATGGATGGGGAAAACTGTACTGAATGGGCCTGATAAGGAACTGTTATAAGGTTTCTCAGATTACTTGAGTGAACAGGCACTTTCCATCTTGTATAACAGGGCGTAGGTTTGCATGATTTTCTTCCAGTCTCATCTCGTCAACAAAAACTCCCGCACATCTCGTCATGTTTTAGTCACCATAGAGCTATTTTTAGCTCGTAGCCAGCATCTCATTTTCATTATGAGGCATCAACGAAATAATTTGATCATTGTTATCATTAAAGAAAACAACACTGGTATAGAGGTGGGCGTCTACTGGCTGGATCGTTGTCACAGTGACCCTAGAAGTGAGCAGAGGAGAGAGGGAGACCGTCAAACTAACTGAAGGATGTGAGGGCTCTCCTGTGTGTTCACAGTGATGCTTGCTACCTTGTTGTTTTGAAACATCCTGATAGTTGTCCTTAGTGGAAGCTTGTAATGGTCTCAGGTTTGTGTGTTTGCAGAGGGATGCACCCTCCAGTTTCACAGCATTCACTTTAGTATTTCCAGGAAATTTCTGGGAAGGGGGAAAAGTGACCGGGAGATAAAATGGCTCGGTTCTCTCAGCTGTTGTGTCTCCATACAAATTCAGCCTCCCAGGACTTTGTAAAGATGTCACCATATCAGGACTGCTTTGGTGTCACTGATCAGCGCAAAAAGGATCTACAGATATTAATAACATTAAAAGCTTTAGTCTGTCAAAAGATGCCAAAACTTAAACCATTTGGGAAACCGGGAGAGCGGCTGTGTGACAAAAAAAGAGAAAAATCTCAGTTTTTTACAGTGCTCTTTGAGACAACAAGCTGCCGTGAATTAAGGGGTTGAGGGGGATTTCTGATGCATTTTTTGGTGTTGGGAGTTTCGATACAGTGATTTTTAATGGTGCTTATTTTTCTTTCCTTCCATCCAGCAACTCTTCTAATTTTACAAATGCTGGTTGTCTGGCTTCGCCTGCCGATGTCATTTCCTACTGAGTTACAACCAATCAGGAGGAGTTTACCACAAGTCCTGCTCAGCGACTGTACCGGGACATTTCTAAGTACATACCCCAATTCAGATACTTTTGGCGCTTACACACTAGCACCGGGTCGGCTCCGATCGGTCGGCCTTAGTCGGCCCCGGCAGGTTGTTTACACACGTCGTCCAGGACACCCTTTGGAATGCGGACGTGATAGGCGGTCTCAGAAATGCGCGCGAAAAATTGGTGCGAATATATCAGTGATGTGGGCGGGTCAAAGGAGCGCGGAGAAGTCTGCGCGGTGTCTTCCTTATTAGAAAAGGCTGTGTGGCAGCACTGTGTGTGTGTGTGTGTGTGTGTGTGTGTGTGTGTGTGTGTGCGCTGCGCTCCTCACAGCCGACGGGAACAGAGAAACGGCTGGGTGGGTCAAAGGAGCGCGGAGAAGTCCGCGGTCTCTTCCTTATTAAACAAAGGCTGTGTGGCAGCACTATGTGTGTGTGTCAGTGTGTGTGTGTGTGTTTGTGTGTGTGCGCGCTGCGCTGATCACAGCTGACGGAAACAGATAAAACAGCTTCAGTCAGAGGCTTGTTAACTCCTCCGCATTCAGAGTGATAATAAAGCGCGCATGCGGGAAGCCCCCGCTGGCGATTATATCCGCTAATCATAGGTTCCCCCTAAAGGTAGGCGTGAATTTGAGCCAACCAATGAGTCGGCAGTGGGTGTGTTGGCCCGGTTTCGGCGCGAGTCAGACCTCCTTCGGATGAGGGCCGAAAACACGTATCCCGGGCCACCCGGATGTGAAAGGAACTTTCCCAATCCCGCCCGTTCCGAGCCGGTGCTACTGTGTAAGCGCCATTTGTTGGTTCCTGAAATGGCCCGGAAAATGGGCCTGTTAAAGTGGAGACGCACGCATGCCGTGGAGTTCTGATAATGGAAACGAGCCTATTGGGATGCTTTGTGATACCCTTCTGCTTGTGTATGCGGTTGGTGTTTTCCATTAGGGAAGGGATTCAGGTGCAACACACGTAATGATGATAAACTGGGAAACACCAGGTAATGAAAAAAGAGGAAATAAGTAGAATTGGAATCCACCAATATTATAGATAATATTAACAAGAATTGTTCTGAAAATTCTAAATATTTGAGCTTTTTGAAGTCGGTAGCAACAATTTTTGCCCTTGACTTTGACTAGCTGGCCCATTGGGAATAAACTCTATTTCTTCAAACAGAGGCTGTTCAGAAAGTTTTCTACACTAGGTAAGAAGTTCATTATTTATAGCTTATACATATATTAGTCCACAACCATCCCATAGAGAGATAAGCACAGAACAAAACCTCAGAAGTGTCTTTAAACACTTAGCCTGTCCCTTTAAGTACCAGAAAACGGTAAAATCAATAAATATTATTTCCTGTGTTACAGTCCATCACCACCGTCCTGTGTGATCTGTATCTCTGAACAACATTTAGCAGCACTCTGATGGTGACATTAAGCTAGAATGACTGTGTGACCTCCTCAGCTACCTGTTCTCAAACATCAATGGCGACCTTTCTTACAGCCAGAGAGGAGTGTTGAATTATGGGAACAGGCAGCGGGCCGTGTCAGCCGACAGCACTGAAAGATGCTGGGAGAGAGGGAGAGGACTGTCTGTGTTCAGCAGACTGGAGAACGGACAGGATCACTCGTACGTGTTCACCGTTCCTCACTTTTCTGTTTTCACCTGATGCAGGATACCTACATTTACTGGAAAGATATCTTGCATTAGTTCTGTCATACCGCAAAAATGCAGGTAAACAAAGTGAATTTAATAAAGTTTTCAGACTCACACGGTGCGGATCACATTCCCTCTCTGGATTACTTTCACCCCTAACAGAGTTGTCGCCGTTCCTTGGTGGGGAGGAAGTTGTGTGTTCCTGAAACAAAGCCCCTGCTGTGTGTGTGTGTGTGTGTGTGTGTGTACGCGTGTGTACGCGTGTGTATGTGTAAACCCCCCAGAGTGAACCTAAACACAGTAATGCGCTGCTTTCAGAGTTTATCTGGCTCTAATAGACACACTCCTGTTATGTGCTGTCATGCTCTAATGTGGACGACAAAGAACAGCAGCTCAGCCTCCCTCCGAGCCTTTTCCTATAATTGAAATCCACAACAGAAAATTTGTTGCTGAAGTTGGTAAACCATGAATTCAGGGAGCAATCCAATACGTCTAACCCAATAAACAGTTCAGAGATCACCTGCAAATTGGATTTACCATCTTGCATTGCAAATTATTCGTGCAGCAAATAAATGCTTCTGTTCCCCTCCAGGAATTAAAACACATTTTCTGTTCAGTTTGTAAATGAAACAAAAAGCCTCACCACGGCGTCTCCCTGGAGCGGTAAAGTCTCTCTGCGTGACTTGTCGAGCTGATTGTGACTTGATGTTTGCTTGGCACCAGAGTCAGACCAGAGACCTGCTGGGCAGCCTGACCTCCAAAGCAGAGCGGAGCTGTAGCCCAGCTCAGCCTGCTGCCTTTAGACGTCCTCGGTCAACATTTCAAAAAGAGCACAATGTAGCGTGGCTCTGCCTGAGGCGAAGGTTGACTCTGAGGTCAAGCTGAGGAAAGGCTGAAAGAATCAGGAATGATGTCTTTTAGCTATAATAACAACACTTTCGGCATCGTTTTAAAAACGTTTCAACAGCTTCAGAGGCTGATTTTGTCATTTTGGGATCAAAGGCATCCACTTCCCACTTTGTCATTATTATTAAACCCATATTTATTTATTGCTACTGCTCCACTGACAGGTGAAACTCAAAACATTAGAATAAAGTTCATTTATGTCAGTAATTCAACTTAAAATGTGAAACTAAAATGTGAGACAAACTCTTTTCATATAAATCCAGATGTTTCAGCCTTTATTTGTTATAATTGTGATGATTATGGCTACAGCTGATGAAAACCACAAATTCAAAATATCAGCCAAGTGTCACACTCTAATCAGCTGATTAATCTAAAACAGCTCCTGAGCCTTTAGATGGTCTCTCAGTCTAAGTTGAGTTGCTAAAATTTGCAAGATGTTCTAATTTTTTGAGTTTCATTTGTATGGTCATTTTTTTTTATAACAACAGATATCTTCAAATATTTTTCCCGTACCATCAATAAGAGCTTGGTCCACTTGATGATTAGAAGTTTGTTTCTAATGTCAGATGGTACCAAGCATCCAAGGTGGTTTTTATATCAGCAATTCTGTGGAATCTGAAAACCTTTAAAAAGTGTAAATCGTTGTTATTGGATATGCACTTATTGGATAGGCATGGAATAAGTGTATACCTAAATTCTTTAAATTCACAGCAATAAAAGATATTCAAAAATCTCTCTAATGTCATTTTCCCCTGGATAAATAATCCCACTCTTCCATGCATGTAAATTGGTTTTCAGGTCTAAGTTTTCACGTTTGTTGATGTTTTTGAATCTAGAATGAAAATTGTGAATATTTGAAATGGAGTTTTAATTAAAAAAAACATCTAATGTAGTAATAATAAATCCATGTAGGAAGTTTTTCAGGCACTTTATGAGGTCCCTAGTACGTAAAGGCCCAAGGTAACTGTCTTCATCTAAAGGTAAGGCTGTCCTCTTCTGACAGCTTCGTTAACTGAGTGCTTGGCAGAGCTCTGATTCTCTGATAATGAATGAGTTGGGTTGGGTTTCTTTAGCCATCATCTGACAGAAGTAGCTCTCCTTTGGTTTGGTCTACATTACAAATGGACCTAGAGGATAAGGTGTGAGGACAGACGTTTCATTAGAAGACGTGTTTTAGCTGTGACAGAATTCAAATGCAATGCGTAGTAGAGTCAGACCGGACTGCGTGTGTTATCAGATGACTGTGAGATTAGATTACACATGTTTGTTTCTTAATGTGCCGTTCTCTTGGCGCTGCTCACATTCCCTCCTCAGCTGACAGATGGTCCCGTCCAGCTTTACTCTGACAACAAACACTCACTGAGCAGCCGCTGACAACCTGCTTCAGGAAGGACTTCAACTGGCCCTTGGAAAGTGTGTGTGCGTGCGTGCATGTGTGTGTGTATGTGCAATACATCCTTATTTGCACACACACAGGGACTCATCATTCAACTTAAGACTCCAACACAAATAATCACCAGCTCCAACCACATGCTTCTCCCCTACGCAGAGCCCCGACAGATGCCAATCACTTTGCTAACCTGTAAACATTCTTCTGGTGGGCACAGTTATTAAATCAGACTATACAAATACAGACAGTTTAATGCTATTAATCTCTGTTTATTGAAGTAATTCCATGTTAAATTTAGAGTTGGCTGGAAAGACCGGTACGATCAGATTCCTTAGGGAGTCTTTTTAAGAAGGTGTTTATTTTAAGGCCCAGTATTGGACATGTTGATGGCTATGCTTGCTTTAGTGTGCTGACCTCTTCTTAAGAGCCATCTAACAACCTCACAGGAACAGTTGTTAGGGCTGCTCTAGTTAAATGAAATCATGATAAATAAACTTTTATTTATCCTCTTTAGCCAAAAGCAGGAACAGCACAGTGTTCTTCAAGAGAAAGCTTGAAGTCATATATTATGATCTGTTTTCAGTTTAATAAACTTTTATATCCTGAAAATAGTTGTACATTTTGAAAGAAAAATGCTATGACTTTTTTACTAGACTAAAATATTCAGGCTTCACATTTCAAGGAGACAGAATGCATCATTTTATATCAGCATCTGGCAGAGAGCTGCTGTTTAGCGATGATTAAAACTTATAAAGGTTTATAATTATGAGACATAAATTACTTTCATGACACTATTATTGATGTTAACTACCAGAAAAATGCATTTGTTTTCTTGCTATTTAGGATTATTATGGAATCGATATACATGTTGACACCTTATTGGCGTCCAAGTGGGAGAATAGTTAGACGTCCAAATAGTGGACCTAGTTTGCACACCCAGAATTGGTCTTGGACTAAATATGGACTTGCTTTGTGCGTCCATGTGATGTTGATTGTTTGCTGGGTAAAGACACCCAGGAGCTGCTATGGATTCCTGGATGTCCATGCGGGGGAAAGTGCACATAAAATGTATTTTAGATACATTTATGCTTGGACGTTTGCATTATCTGCAAAGGCAAGACAGAATAGGAGCATGCTCCTTCCTGGGATATGAAGAAGATCATTTTAACAGTTGTTTGTGAGGTTGTATGGGTCCAAAATCATAACAAATTAGATTAATTGTAACATTTTGCTACATTATATGAAAAAACAACTACCTGG
The DNA here is from genome assembly GCA_006937985.1 of Aphyosemion australe. Classification (NCBI taxonomy): domain Eukaryota; kingdom Metazoa; phylum Chordata; class Actinopteri; order Cyprinodontiformes; family Nothobranchiidae; genus Aphyosemion; species Aphyosemion australe. The sequence goes on from SSNS01001158.1 coordinate 33,609, forward strand.
GACATTTTCAAATCTAGAAATTACCCCCATGTGTGAAAGTACTGAGGCGCTGCCCTCACATTTCCTGCATGCTGTTTTTAATTAAACAATGGTAGACCTATGTTTGGATATGCTACGCCCGGGGAACTGTACCTGACAGCTCATTTTCTGGTTTCTATACTTTGGATGCACTCACTGTAACCTTCAAGTGTTCAAATAAATCTAGACCCTGAAACTGGACCTTCCTTCTTCTTTGAGCTAAGACTGTGTTTGTCCAACAATATGTGAATACCATTCGTTCATGCCTTTCCTTATAGATTGCAAGGGAGTGTGTTTGTCTATGGTGGGGTGTGTGTGACCTTTGCTGTTGGAGCAATGGCTTCTCGGCTCTGCCTGCACACGGCTGCTGAACCAAGGAGAACATATCAAACAAACACTCCAACACAGAGCTGACAGAATATTGGGTTTCTCTCAACATGTAAGGACGTGTCCAATGCGTTGTCTTACTAAAGGCACACGGTACTTTGACCTTCAGAAATTAGAGTCCAAGAAAGTCTTGGAACCCATAAAATTATGTAGACCCTCGTAACCCATTTCTGTTTACTGAAGAAGCCTCAGATCAGTCCGGCTACTCAGTCACAGACTACAGCTGATGAGAGACATACCCTTGATCTTTTGATCCATTCAAAAGTTATTAAGCCATCAAGACAATGTGACAGACACTCAGTAGCACTTGTCTCGAATGTGTGGTGCAAAGTTACAGCCATGTTAGTGGAAAATCATCAGATAAGGTCACACGGCTGTGTTGGAATGGCACGGCAGATATGTTGGTTGTCCATACGTGTGTGTATGTGTGTGTGAGAAAATGTGCATCTGTAACTGCAGCTGTCATTATTTCTGTGCCCCTGCAGAGCTGAGGTCCACTGGTACTGCTCATCACTTTGCCTACCTCCTCAATGCATCCGACTATCGGATCCTCCGAATGGACGAGGACCATGATCGCATGTATGTTGGCAGCAAGGACCACATCCTGTCCCTGGACCTCCACGACATTAACAACAGCCCACACATTGTAAGACTTCTCTCCAGCCCTTGCACCCTTCATGAACAAATTCTAGAAAAGGTTTCAGTTGAAACAGTCCAGTATTTTTCATAATCTTAGAGATGTAACCTGTTGTTTTGAAAAGTGCACAAAAAAATGGAATAACTGAAATACCCTCAGTATAAACATGTAAACAGGGGTGTCAAATTATGAGATTAATCGAGATTAATTAATTACAGCCACATTTAGTGCACTATTTTTTTATTGAGTTAATCTAATTTTTAATCTATAACTTTACTGGGACTTTTCTAGCCTACCTATTGGGAATTTTATTATAAATTTTTATTTATTTTATGTAATTATATTTATATTTAACTATCATGCCATACCACATGTCAGATTTTGTGAAAAGCATAATATTTTGTGATAAACTGTCAGTTTTGATATGCTAACTCACAGCACTGTAATTTACAGGTTTATTTTAATTTTAGATAAATGTTTTAGTAACAAGTTCTATGATCACTGTTTGCATTGCTCAAAAAGCGTTCCTTGATGTGTTAACTTAGATTATTCTATATGGACCTGATGTTTCATTTTTCATTTCTAATTATTCCAGACTGACAAAAGAGCACAGTATTATTCCACCATGGTGATGTAAAAGGACAAGTTTAGAAGTCTGTTAAACAATAAATGACTTTATGAAGCCAGTTTTTGTTATATATTAATCTTTTAGTCTGCCACAATAATGTAATGAATTTAAATAAAAATACATCAAAATGAGGGATTTTCTCAGCCTTTAGTAGGTGAGATTAAAAAAGATTAATTAGATTAATTAATTACAGGTCATAATTAATTAATCTAAAAAACAATTTAATCTCATGACAGCACTACATACACGAACATTGCATTTTCCACTTGCTCATTGTTTCATGAATTAGGCGTATGGATTTAGAATCATGAAGTCAATATCACCCCAAAAGCAGCCCTCCCAGTTGATTCTCAGGTAGTTGATGTTGGACTTCAGCCTTTCTGGCATGACTTCATGAAAACACTTTAACTGGGTTATGCCAACTCCAACAGGACCGATATTAGCCCCCATGGATATTCTTCATTTGCAGACTTGACCCAGAGATCCAGTAAATGGTAGTGATGTATAACAAGTTGTATTATAGTAATGACTCGTGTTTTGTTCACCTGTTGTAGATTCACTGGCCAGTTTCTGAACGAAGGAGGATGGAATGCCTTGTGAGCGGGAAAGATGCCAATGTGAGTATGGAGACAGCCCTTCAGCATTAAAATAGAAAATATGTTGTTTTATATGTACTGGATTAAATGTATAGACATCCCTCAATAGTTCTCTTTGGTTTGGAACCTGTTTGATTTTGGATCAGGGTCAATTTTAAAAGAAAAGCTGGTTCCCTTTCATCTAGCCTTAGAGACGTGAATGAACTGGAGCAGAAAATGTCCAGTCAGTCTGGCACCATGTTGGCTGGCTGAATGTTAGATACATTACTTACATACACTGTAAAAAAGTATTTGTACACCTACAGATTTCTTCTGGTTTTGTTTGTTACACTGAAATGTTTGAGATCAAAGATAACCTGAGTAAACGCAGTTTTCAAATAATGATTTCATTTATTAGGGAGATTGACCCCTTAGCTTAATGCACACATAACAGCATACACTGGAGGGGTTTCAGCATGAACGATGTGTTTAAGGTCAGACATTCTCCTTCAGGATTTTCTGCTAGAGAACAGAATTCATGGTTTTACCAGTTATAGTAAGTGGTCCAAGTCCTGAAGCAGCAAAGCAGCCCCAGACCATCACACTACCACCACCACTTGTTCTAGAGTACATTTTACTCCAGGTGGAACGAGACACACACCTTCCAGAAAGTTCTACTTTTATCTCCCAAGTCCATAGAATACTTTCCCAAAAGTCTTTAGGATCATTAAGATGGTTTTGGTTAATGTGAGATGGGTCTTTGTGTTTGGTTTGGGCCTTAAAACTCTACCATGGAGGGTTTTTTTACCCCTCCCGCTCTGTTTCTTATTGTTGAATCATGACCTCTGATCTTAAATGTGAGCTTGAACTCAGCTTTCCAAATAATGCAATTAATCACAGTCAATTCATGATTTAGAGTCAGGGTGGTTTGGGTGCATTTCATTTTCTTTATTAAAGAAAATCATCATTTTGTGTTTACTCCCTTTAGCTTTCTCGGTTGTTGGTATTTATTTTCAGTTTTTGCTAATCTAAAAAAATTAAGTGTGATTTTATTTTTACATTCCTGTATAGGATCATATTTATACAGTTTGTTTTGCTCACTTCCTCTCAATGTGTGATAACTGAACTGGAAAAATAAGGATCAGTTCCTTTAAATTTGAATGTGTTTTTTTTTAACACATCCTCGTTTTTGCATTTCCAGGAGGAGTGTGCAAACTTTATTCGCCTGGTAGAGCCGTGGAACCGGACGCATTTGTACATCTGTGGAACGGGAGCCTACAACCCAGTCTGTACCTTCGTCAACCGGGGACGCAAGCCTCAGGTCAGAAAGTAAAAATGGAAGAATGCAGAAACCAAGACCGTGACCTCAACCAATGTAAACAGCTTCCATCATTATTGGTCCAGCTTGCCTCCTTGTTTTTTTTCTTTCACCTACCAAAGTTTGCTCTCCATCCAGCGTATATTAGCCTCCCTCTAGTTTCCCTCCATCATTAAACCTGCTGTTGGTACCATATGTTCTGCAATCAGCTCACCAGCCTCACCAACACAGCTGCTGTCCCCAGTGAGCACTTAATGCTTCTCTGTTTAGTCTCAACTTTTAATGGGTCCTGTTGAATTTCCTAAACCTAGCCAGGCATAATTACCTTGCCACACTCCCCTTTAACACCTCAGTCTTCTTTAAACATCACACTTGGTCCCTAATGATGATCAGGGGACTTTCAGTAAAAAGTAGTAAATAAAACGTTAGCGTTCCTTTGCTGCTTTCTCTGGAGACCTCAGAGAGCCTCGCTGAGTTCCTCCATGGCCCCTTATTAATGAAGGGTTTCCATCCAGCTGCTCACCTACCCATCCACCCCGTCATGCATCCATCCAGGCCACCCGCCAGATTCCACCGTATGAAATTCTGGATAATTGGAAGTGGGAGCTCCCATTATGGGGTGCAGGTGGACTGTTCCAGTTGTAGTCCATTAATGAGAGGCCTGTTATTTTCTCTGGAACGCTACACAGACAGGTTCCCTGACCCCCCAATAGCACCTTTCTCAGGCAGTCTGGGGGTGTTAACCATAAGTCAACAAACATAAAACACAAACTGCTCATAGATTGGTGCACACACGTGTTCTGTCATAATTAGTTCAGACTGCCTGTTATCACCGGTGCAGGATGTATTCAGAAACATGTGCATTAGGGCTGGGTCATAGTCAACTTTAATAGTATTTTTTTTTACTGAGGCAGCTGTATTAAGGGCTGTGTACAGTGTGCAGGACACAGAGTCGGCCTTTATTGGTTCAACAACAGGAGAGACGACTAATTTCTGTTTCTCCCATCTAGAGAAATAACGCTACAGACATACAGTAGTCACCTGTTTACCAAGGGTATATATGTTCAAATACGTTTCTGTGTAAAAGTTAGTTACGGCCTTAGATAGCTTCCTGAACAACCTTTGCTTAGAGAAATAGCTTTTACACCTTCAGCACTGATGAACTAACAAGTAGTATGCTACATTATCTTAGCAACTTTACACTGCTACACTACTTTTCATATTACAAAGTTAGTTCAGTTGAATTTTATGATTGTTTGTAAATGTAAATTTCACCAACAATAACATTTTACGGACGCGTATTACTGTCAGTTTGAGGAAAAAAAATATAGGAGCAGTATCTCGTAAAAACGAGATAGCTTCTCGTTATTACGAGATATAAATCTTGTTTTAATGAGAAACTTTCTTGAGTGAACAGCTTAAACAAAAACACTCTTAACTCGATTAAATATTAACAGATTTACAAGCGGCTTGCATTACTACAAACCTTATAAAACATAGGCTTGAGACGACATACTTGCACATTTTTAAATTAACGGGCAAAATCCGTCATATTTCACAGCCACATCTCTGGCGTTTATAACAAATCAAACTGTTTGAAAATCGGTTGAAAATTGAGCAAGATAGAGTTTATACATGCATCATTGACACCAATGTTACGAAAGGGGGCAGCTGTCTGAAGTAAGATGGCCGCCACGTTGCTACATCGCACTCCATTGGCGAATAGTGTGGGTGAGCTATATAGCGTTTATATACATGTCTATGCCACCAAGCACGCCCCATCCCAGCAAACATTCGGACATCGAATGGACGTTGAAACGACGTCAGTCCGAGACGTCCCGTCATGGTTGAAAAATAGTTCCGAAATGAAAGTTGAACCGACGTCTTTTCTGGACGTGAATTACACGTGTTTTCTTGCCGTGAATTACGTCTTTCGCGCATCTTATTTGAAAGTTTAATGACCGTCAGTGAATGTCTGAGCTACACAGCAAAATAAAATGTAGTTTTTACATTTATTAATAATAATAAAAGCATAAATAGAATACTTTGTTTTACCGGTTGTCAATGTTAATCTTTGTCTCAGCCTGGATTCGAACCCGGGTCCTCTGCGTGGAAGTCGGATGACTTACTAGTTGAGCTATACCTTTGACACCATGTCATTGCCGGACCAATATTTGCTGGAATCTTATGTTGAAGTACACGTAACTAATTGTCCAAATAATTATTATACATTTAACTGTAGGCATGTACAAATGTATCTGAATGGATTTTTAGGAAATGTTCTTGTACATTTTGTTTACAAATTTGGGCCGTCCTACCGCGACCATTTTTGGACTTGGACACGATGTCGGCGTCGGACTAATGTTTGTTGGGATTGCTAAGGCAACAGACTGAAAGTTACCAAGAGGTTACGTTTAGGTGTAACAGGCGCGTAACACCAACCACGCCCACAGATTTACCACACAAAGAGAACATGTCTGATATAATATTGGGACATATGATTTTATTAAAAGTTCCAAAGATTTTAAATGTGAAAAAGCACAAACAACTCTGAAAGCTGCACCTCCACTAGAAAGCGGAACCACCACAAAAATTGCGTGGGCATGAAATCCACATGAGGGCTGTTTCCTCGTTGTTTTCAAAGTGGAGGACGGCTGGACCCAAGCGTGGAGGAATATGTTAATCTGACAAACTACTGCTTTTTGAAAAGGCTTAAAGAGTCTCTCTGACTCCAACTTCTCCTTTTTTCTATTCTGGACGAGATTCAAACATCCCGCTAGATATTGGCATTTCACGGTTCTGAGCTATCTCAATATTACGAGTTATTAAACGTTCTTGTTAAAATTACTTTTATAAGTCGTTATTATGGAAATGTTTCTCATTATTACGAGATACTACCCCTTTATTTTTTCCCCACACTGACGGCGATACGCTTCCGTAAAATGTAGCACCTTTGTTCAAGGGATTTTTTTATAAACCCTTTCATAGCTTTGCACTGCATGATCTTTTCAGTGGACATATTACATTGGTTATAGGGTCAGGTGATGATGGCTTCAAAATAAAATTCAATCAGAAGAAAGTTTGCTAAATTAAAACAATTAGCACATGTAAAACAAAAATAATAGCGATATAAAGATTGAAGCAGCATTACTTAAAGATGGCACCACACACTTTTGTCCATGCTGCGCTCAGACTTGCCGTTGGCCACCAAAATCTGCATTTCTCTGAACGCAGGCCATTCAGGAAGCTATCCACATTTTGTAAAATATCAGTTATTTTTACACAGACTTCAAAATGGTTAAAAAAAACCTCAAGCACTTGCCTCCATTGTTTAGTTTGAGGAGTTTCTCATCACATTCGTGAACGGGGAAAGGCCTTGATGCTTCCTCCTCAGACGCGTAACATCCAGACTGTATTGCTGTCTCCTGTTTTAGACATCCATGTATCTGCAGATGGCCCAGGCCAGAGGAAGGGCTAGCCGCGCGGCCGAACCCAGTGCGGTGCACGAGGCACTTGGACTAAAGGTGCGATGTGGGCCCTGTCTGCACCACAGCCCAGCGTACTGCTTGGGCTCGTGGCCACCAGCAGCATGCTCCCATTGTCTGTGTCTGAGCACATTGTGTCACCCATAAGGCCATCACTCGTTTATCTCTAACGTTTGGCATGCATTTTCTCTAGTTCGTGTACAATCTCTGAGAATTGTACGATTTTATTAACGCATTTCATTTAATATCCGTTTGTTTCTTTCATGTTTCATCCATTTGTGTGAGCCTTTTGTCGAGCACCCTGTCTCCACCACCCATGGTGCTTATTGTCTGCGCTAAATGCCATGTTTTGCATGAGAGCTGGGTTATCATGCGGAATGAGCTTATCGTGAAACTGAAAAAATAATCTCAAGCCACAAATTTAATTAAACTGTCTTTTATCACATTTCAATGCATGACATTTATTTTTATTTAGCATATATTTTACGTGCACACCATGAATGAGTTTAATCATTCATCTTGGCTTATCTGAGTCAATGCAGCTTGTCCCATCGAGTCATACCCCCCACAGAGCCCTAGTCAGCATCTGACCCGCTCCCACAGCAGGCTGCGTTGGTCCAGGACAAACACCAGCCATCTGTGGCCAGCTAGCTGTACGGCGAAGGAAATAACAGAGCAACACCAATGTGCATTCACGCTAAGCAGTTTGGAACACGGACAGGAACCTTTAAAAGACGTCATGGTTCCATGTGATGTGGATTTGGGCTTTTTGTTATTTGACTTCTTAATATCAGAACTTATCTGTGCAACAGCATTTTAGGGCCATTGGTTAGAACCAGGGGTGAAGATCAGAGAAAAATCTAAAAAGAATTCTATTTTGACGTCATATTTTACATATTTATATACATATATTCTACATGAGACATTCTCTGTTGTTGGAATGTCTCAGACCTGCAAGGAAAAGGTTTTAAAATGTGGTTGAGATGATTTCTTGCATAAAACTTGATGTTTAATGAGGTTATTAGCTCACAAACCATAAAAAACATTGTCTGAGATTAAAATAGCAAATTTACAAGAAATACATCAGGAGCTCAACACCAGGAAATTTATTCTCACAGATTAAAATAAAACAAAGGTTGTAAAGAAGCCCAGGTTCCGACCTGGTCAAGTCTTCTGTGGTCCACCATTGTGTGATTAGATCAGGGGTAGGGAACCCTGGTCTCGGAGAGCCACTATCCAGCACATTTTAGAGGTTTTCCTGCTTCTATACAATTGATTCACCTGTTCAATTCAATTCAATTCAGTTTATTTATATAGCGCCAAATCACGACAAGAGTCGTCTCAAGGCACTTCACAAAGTAAACATTCCAATACAGTTCAGTTGCCAATCAGTAAAAAAGTTTCCTATATAAGGAACCCAGCAGATTGCATCAAGACACTGACTATGTGTTGATACAATCCTCATACTAAGCAAGCATGTAGCGACAGTGGGAAGGAAAACTCCCTTTTAACAGGAAGAAACCTCCAGAGGATCCTGTTCAGCAGCTCATCAGGCTCCACAGAAACCTGTTAATCACCTGCTGATTAAAATCAGGTGTGTTGAAGCAGGGAAACCTCTAAAACAGGGGTGCCCAATCCTGGTCCTGGAGGACCAGTATCCAGCACATTTTAGTGGTTTCTCTGCTCCAACATGCTTGATTCAGTGGATGAATCAGCTGTACAGCAGCTCATCAGGCTCTGCAGAAGCCTGCTAATTACCTGCTGATTGAAATCAGGTGAGTTGAATCACAGTTACAACTAAAACATGCTGGATAGCGGCTCTCCAGGACCAGGGTTCCCTACCTCTGTGCCTACTTATGTATGAGACACTTTCAATGTAAAACCAATCTTTTTATATTCTTATTGCACAGCATTATGGTACACGTCATTGTTTTTATTAGTGCTTTATAAATAATTGGATTTGGATTTAAAACCAGACTGTTGAGTTTGGTCCAAAGTTAGGTTCAACAGCCTCTGTAACCTATGGTAACCTATCAAATTTTCAATGACATTAAAAATTTTATTTTGAGAGACTTTTGGTTTCCATAAATTTGTGTTTGCTTTTAAATACACAGCTTTTATCTTAGAAGAGTTGCTTTCCACACATCCTTATAAATTTTCATCTATGAGAATCTTTGCTCCTTTTTTCTCAAATATGAAATTAAAATCTCAAAAGTGTTTTACAGCATGTTTGCAAGCTCAGTCTCAAAAGTCTCAACTATTTTCTTGTAGTTTCTTTAATTAAATTTTGAGAAAATCTCCTAATTCTATTCTTGAAAATGTATTCATTTAATCACTATCCACAAAATATCAGCAAATCTTTTGAGTTAAATTCTACAAATGTTGAAATTTTTAAAATTTTTAATAATCATAACATACCAGTTTTTTTATAGTGTGTAAACACAAATATGTCCCTGTAATCATTAAAATGTTTCCTTTTTTCATAAAAATATCTCCCAGTAATTGTGGGTTTCTGAGAGGGTTAGTGGCCATATCAGTGGCCATAAAATGCTGCCATATAAGTCATTTTTAAGTCCAGGGTATTTAAAATAACAAATATAGCACATTTTTTCTCTAGGACACACAAACATATTTGACTTTTTACAATAGTTTTTTTTTAATGTCACCATCTGGCGTGGCTTCGAGTTATAACTGCCAGCACGTTCTTATTTGCTCAAGTGGTGATTTTAATCAAATACGAGTGGGAAGCTGCGAGCGAGTGTGTGAGTGATGCAGAAAGGTGTGTTTGGCAAAATGCCACCGTCTCTCCCTTGCTGTGGTGCTGATGGACAGTGACAAAGATGGCTCCATCTCTGTCCCCGCTGGGAGTGAAAAACGAGTGCTGGACATGCTTGGGTCTGAGGCCTAGCCACAGGACATGTCATCACATGCCACACTTTTTTTTTTCCCTACTCACATTCCTGCCAATCACCCCTCAGTGCTCATGAGCTAGGATGCCATAAGCAGCGAGCATCAGTCATCCAGCCTCCATCGTTGGCTTGTTTTGCTCTGCTGGATTACAGGTGTCAGCAGTCGACCTGCACACCCATCGGCCCCGAGGAGCTGGGAGATATTTGGCTTGTAGCTCAGCGAGACACGGCACTCCTATCTAGAGTGGACTGGAGTGAAGACGGAATAGAAATTCCTGTATTTCTCTGCATGTATTTTTCTGTGTGAACACATGCTCATTATTTTAACACCACCCCCCATCCCCATCAGACCCAGTAGGTCTCACAGGTGTCGGAAGCAGCGCGTTTGCGCCGTCCTCCTCCCTCCACCAGGGAGTAACTGAGACAGGATGAAGAGCGCTGAATTTATTGCCATCTTCATGTGATTTTTCCATTTCAGGAAGAAATCTTCCATTTGGAACCAGGAAGAGTGGAGTCTGGGAAGGGAAAGTGCTCCTACGACCCGAAGCTCAACAGCGTGTCTGCTTTGATTAGTGAGTATTGTGTTGGTTCAGTCATGTGAGGGTGGAAGACACGAGCACACCAAATCCTTACAACAACAGTCTGATTTGTCTCCTCTATTACTTTGTGAGACCTTTTTCTGTCACAGTTCATCACTTCAACTTCTTACATGCATGTAGATAATCTACCTCCTGCCTTTAGTTTGGGTATTTAATGGAAAACGGGCTTTTGTTATATTTAAGACCACTATCAGGTTTGGGGTGAAATAAATAAATCTTTTGAATTGAAGTAACCTTTTAGTAACATGGCTAGAGATGAAATTGATCAAATTTTGCAGAAAGCACGAAAATTATCGCTTAATAGTTTCAGTGCTATAAATCAGTTAAAAAATAGACCCCATACTGGATTTTTATTATTCCAATCTAAAAATATTTACATAGCACAATTCCTCCACTCCATATTTTTAGGTTACCTTGACAACCCGCAGCAACAGAAAGCTCCTCAGCATGTGAAAAACTAAACACACCTTGGAATTATGGGCTGGTAGAAGGAGGTTAGTGGTGAGCATGGGCTGATTTCCAGCTGTAAGCTGCTTTTCCTAATGAGTCTAATCACAAAATCCTATAGAATTCCCATTTAAGGTGGTGAAGGGTGCAGTAATGTGCCAATACTAAGGTACACTGGGGATTTAGTGGACACCTTCTACTTACTAATGCTTCTTTCTTTACAAACATTGCTTTTTTACTAGAATAGATTATCGAGTGGGCAGAATTTAAAAGGTCACGATTAATACCTAATTTTCTTTATTCAGCATTCAGCCATAGTTGCAGTAAATAAGGTAAAAACGCAAAATCACTGACGCACTTGTGTTGCGTTCCCAACATCGATTCTGTCCTGACTTTTTACATTCCAAGCAGCAAAATAAACATGCAAATGTTTCATAAAAGCATTAGATTTAAATCGTTACACTGTGCTGACGTACTATAACTTTGTACAGTTAAGTGGCCCAGTATGCACTGGTACGCTGTACCAGCACTTTTAAATGTTACGTCTCAGAACACCTGGGGCCTCATTTATCAAACGTTCGTAGAAACGTTCCTATATTCCCTCCTACGGATGAAATTTAGAATGTGTGTACGAACAGTCAACGTCCTGATTTATGAAACATGTGGTGGCCTCTCGTACGCACGTTCCTCCGCAATCGTCTGATGATAAATCCCACCTGTGCGCTTGCAGGAGCTCGTGCCCTTTTAACGTCATTTACATACAGAAACGCCCTCAATTAACCATATTTGGTCACACTACATCCTCAGATCGGGAGGGGATTCCCTGGGTTCTTCCCGGACAAAAAAGAAAAACTTTATTGACAGCGAGATCGAAGCACCGGACACACTCAGGGAGCAGAGGAGGTTCTGAAGGTTTTTATTTGTAAAATACAATCTGGACTGGAATCGGATCAGTGCGCTGCGCTCACGGAAGAGCCGTTCCCTCTGGAGTGCACTCTGCTCTGCTAAATCCTCCAATAATAATAAGAATAAGAAGAAACGATCTTTTATGTAGCGAATCTCAAGCAAAACCACGGGGCGCTTCCCAAGGTCAAAATAATTAAATTAAATTAAAACATAATAGATAAATAAATTCAAAATGATTTAAAACATCATAAAAATGGTAAGAGTAAACATTGTGATTACAAAATAATACAAAATCAGCCATTCTACGATGTCAGATTCCCGTGGGTCACGGGTGTTTTTGCTCCAATAATAATAATCCACCAAAATAATTATTTATTGGGTAAAATAATTAGTGGATGAGGAACACGCGTGGATCACTGAGACCGTCAGAATTGCGGTTCTCTTGTTCTGCCACTAGATGCTGTTCCTACGCACGGTCAGAGCTGTACTTATATTTAGGAACATTTTCACGCACAAGTACAAATTGGTAAATACCACACAATGCGTAAAATCGTTCCCACGCACGAAATACGCACAGATCTGTACGTAGGTACGGTTGATAAATGAGGCCCCTGGACATTTATGTAGCGTAC
>SSNS01001159.1:14934-25656 GCA_006937985.1 Aphyosemion australe
AGTGGAAACCAGAGCCTTGAACTCCTACAATGGAACAACACCAAGCCACTGGTTCAGGTATGTGGACGACACATGGGTCAAAATTCTCACGCAGGAAGTAGAAGGCTTCACCAGGCACATTAACGCTGTGGACAAGAACATCAAGTTCACCAGGGAGGACGCACACAACAACACACTGCCCTTCTTGGACTGTGCTGTGCAAATTGAAGAGGATGGAAGTCTCAGCATTGAAGTCTACAGGAAACCGACCCACACAGACCAGTATTTGCATTTCGACTCACATCACCCACTGGAGCACAAAATGTCAGTTATCAGGACTCTACACCATCGGGCAGAGAATATCCCCACAAAGACTGAGGGAAAGCAAAAGGAAGAGAAACACGTTAGGAAAGCGCTCCAAAACTGCAGATACCCCAACTGGGCATTTGTGAAATCAACAAAGAAGTCTAGAAAGGAATCCACAGCAGCAAACAGCAAAGAGAAGGACAACAGGCGCAGAGGTACCATCATCCCATATGTGGCAGGAGTCTCTGAGAAACTGAGAAGAATTTTCTCCAAACATAACATCCCTGTAAACTTTAAACCCAACAATACCCTCAAACAGAGGCTGGTCCATCCTAAAGACAAGACACCCAAACAGAAGCAGAGCGGCGTCGTATATGCAGTCCAATGCAGTGAGGACTGTCCAGAGCTTTACATAGGGGAAACTAAACAACAACTACACAAGCGCATGGCACAGCACAGGAGAGCCACCTCTTCAGGCCAAGACTCTGCAGTCCACCTACACCTGAAGGACAAGGGCCACACCTTTGAAGATGACAAAGTCCACATTCTGGACAGAGAAGATAGATGGTTTGAGAGAGGAGTGAAGGAAGCCATCTATGTCAAAATGGAGAAACCATCATTAAATAGAGGAGGAGGACTCAGGTTTCACCTTTCCAGCACCTACAATGCAGCTTTGAACCAAGTTCCAAAACAGTTTCAGTCCAGTTCACACCCTCCTGCATCTAATCAAAACAGCGACTCACAAACAATAGAGGCTAACGATGCTAACGACTCATCAGGAGGTAGGGAGGAGGGGCATTCACAGGCAGATGCTGCTCGTTGAGCAACAATAGACAGCTACAGTTTATAAGATCGACCCTCCCATATTCCAGTCAGAATTGACAAAGCTCCTCGGATGAGAAGCGAAACGTCTTCAAGAAACCAAAGAAGTCCAGTTGCCTTCATTTGAACCCCTTGGATTACCATGACCTGGATGACTGAGAACCTTCACCAGCATACTCCTCCTCCACAGCTAACAGAACAACAACAAATCACCAAAAACATAAAGAAATTTTATTTAAAATGTTTGAACAGATGGAAACAGAATAAAATGATAGACTATAATCTAGCTAATGAAGTCAGTTACATTATTAATCAGGAGGAAGTATATTTTGGGGTGATTGATGTCTTTAGCAGGGCGCTGCCCCACCTGCCCTGATGAAGCAACCACACCTGAATAGAAGCTGGATGATGTGACGACACCTGAAAGTGGAAATGAAGCAGCAGACTGGATGGTGTCCTCCTCCTCCTGCCTGATTCAATAAAGATGAAGTGAAATGAAAAGAATGAGTGTAAAGCCAAGCCAACTTTATTTATAAAGCACTTTAAAAACAGGCAACACTGACCAAAGTGCTGAACATAAAAGTAATGAACAGAATAAAAGATAAAAATAAAAGATAAAAACACATTAAACAACTTAAAACAGTATCATAGCAACACTCATTCTGGGTCAAAGGCCAAGCTGAAGAGATGGGTCTTTAACAGTGATTTAAATGTTTCCAGCGAGGGGGCCTTCCTAATCTGCGTTGGCAACAAGTTCCACATTTTTGGAGCAGCAACAGCGAATGCCCTGTCCCCTCTGAGCTTACGTTTAGTTCTTGGAACATCAAGGACCAACTGGTCAGATGACCTGAGTGACCGAGAAGAGGAATGAATGTGTATTAGCTCAGAGAGGTAGGGTGGGGCAAGACCGTAAAGTGAGCTGGAAGGTGACGAGCACAGGACAGGACTTTAGAGATGCTCCATTCAAATGTTGGACTGTTCCTTTCTCAGTGTAGAACAATGTGTGGATGAGAACCATGTCATGTCCATGTTTCCATGCTGAAAGAGACTGATGGTCTGACCCCCCTCCTCCTTTCAGGGCGGAGCCTGCTGGAGTCCGATGGTTGACGCCAGGTCTGAGGAAGTGTAAGTGTGTTTGGATTTGATTCATGACAACAAAGCAGCACACATTCAACCATCTTCACACTGTCACATCACTCATTCATGAGTCATCATCAAAGTGTCAATAAATGATCAATAACTGTGTTTGTTCTCTCCATCAGATTCCTGTCAGCTCACCATCGACACAAACACAGTAAACAGAAAACTCAACCTGTCTGACAACAACAGGAAGGTGACACGGGTGTGGGGGGGTCAGTCATATCCTGATCATCCAGACAGGTTTGATGTTCCTCAGCTGCTCTGTAGAACTGGTCTGACTGGTCGCTGTTACTGGGAGTTCGAGTGGAGCGGAGACGTTTATATATCAGTGAGTTACAGAAGAATCAAGAGGAAAGGAGTCGATGATGACTGTTGGTTTGGAGGGAATGATCATTCATGGAGTCTGAGCTGCTCTGATGTTGATGGTTACTCTGTCTGCTACAATAACAGAGAAACACCCATCTCCTCCTCCTCCTCCTCTGTCTCCAACAGAGCAGCAGTCTATGTGGACTGTCCTGCTGGCATTCTGTCCTTCTACAGAGTCTCCTCTGACTCACTGATCCACCTCCACACCTTCAACACCACATTCACTGAACCTCTTTATCCTGGATTTGGGTTCTGGTCTGATTCTTCAGTGTTTCTGTGTTGAGTCTGATGTGACGAGTCTCCTCCTGTCAGAGAAACACTCTCACTGTAGAACTAGGGTGACCAGATGTCCCGCTTTGTGTGGGACAGTCCCGCATTTTTATCACTTTTCACACGTCCCGCAAATTGAGACAATGTCCCGCATTGACAGTCTCCCGTTCCGAATTTCAATCTTGCATAAACGGTGTGGAACCAGGAGGCGGGACTTTAACGCCGGTCCGGAGCGCTTGGGGCGCGCACCCGAACCACCAAAACAGAAGCGTCAGCGAGAACGGAGGAAAGATGAACACCGTGGCGAAAACGCTGTTAGAATAAACTCGTGGGTTGAAAGTGTTCATTGAGACTCTGTCAGGGTCTTTGTGTTGTTTCTCAGAGTCATTTTTTTGTGTCACGGCGCGGAGTCTGATATGAACCAGAGCAGAGAATCCAAGAGTCACACAAAAATATGTTGGTCTGAACTGAAGCAGGTTTCCCAGTAAGTAGACAGGTCCCAAACGAGTTTCTAACACACACAAGGTGCTGGAGTTATTTTTATTTCAAATACATACAAGCTAAACTCTTTTAAAGCACATTAAAGAGAGAATTAAATGTAAGCCTTCATTATTTTTCTCAGACATTTGAGGAAAAAGTCATTCTAAGGAACCCTGTTAGATTAGATCTGAATTTCTTCAGATTTAAGTCAGTGATGTTTTTTCTCTCTCCCCTAAATATTTACTAAAAAGATGTGTTGTCATTTTTGAAAAAAACAACACCATTTTGTTTCTGAATTAAGAAAAAAATAGCAAAAAAGTATGAATATTTGTTGATTTTATTGGAAAATGTATTAAAAACNCTGTGTGTTGTTGTTGATCCTGTGTGTTGTTGTTTATCCTGTGTGTTGTTGTTGATCCTGTGTGTTGTTGTTTATCCTGTGTGTTGTTGTTGATCCTGTGTTTGTTGTTGATCCTGTGTTTGTTGTTTATCCTGTGTGTTGTTGTTGATCCTGTGTGTTGTTGTTTATCCTGTGTGTTGTTGATGCTGTGTGTTGTTGTTTATCCTGTGTGTTGTTGATCCTGTGTGTTGTTGTTTATCCTGTGTTTGTTCTTTATCCTGTGTGTCGTTGTTGATCCTGTGTGTCGTTGTTTATCCTGTGTTTGTTGTTTATCCTGTGTGTTGTTGTTGTTGATCCTGTGTGTTGTTGTTTATCCTGTATTTGTTGTTTATCCTGTATTTGTTGTTGATCCTGTGTGTTGTTGTTTATCCTGTGTGTTGTTGTTTATCCTGTGTGTTGTTGTTGATCCTGTGTTTGTTGTTTATCCTGTGTGTTGTTGTTTATCCTGTGTTTGTTGTTGATCCTGTGTGTTGTTGTTGATCCTGTGTGTTGTTGTTGATCCTGTGTTTGTTGTTGATCCTGTGTTTGTTGTTTATCCTGTGTTTGTTGTTGATCCTGTGTGTTGTTGTTGATCTTGTGTGTTGTTGTTTATCCTGTGTTTGTTGTTTATCCTGTGTTTGTTGTTTACCCTGTGTGTTGTTGTTTATCCTGTGTTGTTGTTTATCCTGTGTGTTGTTGTTTATCCTGTGTGTTGTTGTTGATCCTGTGTGTTGTTTATCCTGTGTGTTGTTGTTGATCCTGTGTGTTGTTGTTGATCCTGTGTGTTGTTGTTGATCCTGTGTGTTGTTGTTTACCCTGTGTGTTGTTGTTGATCCTGTGTGTTGTTGTTGATCCTGTGTGTTGTTGTTTACCCTGTGTTGTTGTTTATCCTGTGTGTTGTTGTTGATCCTGTGTGTTGTTGTTTATCCTGTGTGTTGTTGTTGATCCTGTGTGTTGTTGTTGATCCTGTGTGTTGTTGTTTATCCTGTGTGTTGTTTATCCTGTGTATTGTTGTTTATCCTGTGTGTTGTTGTTTACACTGTGTGTTGTTGTTGATCCTGTGTGTTGTTGTTTATCCTGTGTGTTGTTGTTGATCCTGTGTGTTGTTGTTTATCCTGTGTGTTGTTGTTGATCCTGTGTGTTGTTGTTGATCCTGTGTGTTGTTGTTTACACTGTGTGTTGTTGTTTACCCTGTGTGTTGTTGTTGATCCTGTGTGTTGTTGTTTACCCTGTGTGTTGTTGTTGATCCTGTGTGTTGTTGTTTACCCTGTGTGTTGTTGTTTACCCTGTGTGTTGTGTTGTGTGTCTGCAGCCTGTCAGCTTGTCTGATCACAGAGGAAGGCTGTGCTTCTCTGGCCTCAGCTCTGAGCTCCAACCCCTCCCATCTGAGAGAGCTGGACCTGAGCTACAATCATCCAGGAGACTCAGGAGTGAAGCTGCTGTCAGCTGGACTGAAGGATCCACACTGGAGACTGGACACTCTCAGGTATGGAGACACCTGCTGCAGACACTCACAGTGTCTGATAGAGGGGTTAGGGGACTTTTCTCTTCTCAAGGACCATTCAGGTTTTAACATGATTCAGTGTTTGGACAAGATTACTGAACATCTTTATTCATATCTATATAAAAGCTGAAAAATGACTTCAGCTTGGCTGGAGGCTCAGCTCGGTCACTCTTCAGGGCCCAGTTTTTCAAATGTAATCCACTAGGATTTTGGATAACAGATTGAATCAAATCTTGAAAATGGGTTTTTCAAAAGAAAGACGGATTACATAATCGGATTAGATCACGTAATCCAATCTTTGTTTTGATTTGGATCAAACCTTTAGTTTGGGTTTTTCAGAACTTTTTTGTAGGATTTGGATCACTTTGATCCAAAAAATCTGGATTAAACTGATCCCTTCAGAAGGGTGGATTCAGCATGGATTTCATGCCCAAAATGTAATGAAAACTTTAAAAATGTATCAAATAATACTATATTTGAATCATGCAGTATCTTACAAGATATCCTATTTATTCATAAGGTTTTAATTGTATTTGTTCTTCCGTCAGGCTACAGTGGTTAGGTAGGCTTTAACGTATTCAGCCTTTCAGTAGAGGCCTACAGCAAAGTAGAAAGAGTTTGGCCTCATAAAATAATCCCCCAACAGCTGTCAAAATTGACCAAAAACAATAAATTTTCAAAAGCAGGAATGCTGGAGCACACTAGTGAGCAAAACATTTTTTAAATTCGGTGCAAGTAAAAAAAGAAGCAACTAACGTTTCGACACTGAATGTGTCTTCATCAGAGTAACATCTGAGCAACAAGTCTCTCTGATTAAATACAGGTGCCTCAATTAGCAAGTATTTTCCAATTGACCTGTCGCCGAGCCACGCCCCCCTTAGTTACTGTTGCCAACTCCGACAATAAGTGGATCAAATACTGCAGCTCCGCAGATTTCCGCGATGGAAAGAAGTAGACAGATGCGTGTTAGCGTGTTTTTTGGAGCAATTCCTCCTCAATATCACCCAGATCGAGGCAAAAGGGTTACAGTATGCAGTGGAGGGATATATTAGTGTCGGCTCCGCTGAGCGAAGCGTAGCAGGGAACAAGGAGTTGGGAGTTTCGGGAGAAGGTCCGGCGTCCGGGGACGCGTGGATCCAAGTAGCGGTGGCAGGAATGCGGTGTCCCTGTGAGCTGTCAGATGATCTGAGCTGCAGCTCTAACGGAGAAAAGCTCCAGGCGCTCTGCATCGCTCCAGTTGATCATCTCAGCTGAGTCTGTTTATAAAATGTAATGTTTACTTTCATTTTTAGTTCCCGGCCGGAGCTCGGCATTAATTCATCACGTGATCATGACACCACCCGCTGTTGCGCCAAGGCTTAATGTGCGTTTATAAGACACACGGTTGAGGTAATATTACGCTGATTTGCCGGCACGGTGTGTCTTATCTAAAAGGGTCTTGGATAGTCTGGGAGGCGGACCTCCGCCCAGCCGCGGGCGGGGGGGAGCACTCATGCTGCTGGTTGAGCTCGATGAGGAGGTTCTGAAGGGAAACGAAGGAGACACGACTACTATCGAGGCTAATACTTAGTAGTGAATTAGGCTTAGCTTCATCATTTTGTTTGGAGCTGTCGGATAGTAACGGTTGCTATGATGTGTGATTGGACAATAGCCGTTCTGGGGGCGGGGCCGGCGAAAGGCTAATTGGACTATTGATCCCAAGTGGGAGGGGTCAGTCCTTCTCCACAATCTTCCTCAGGGTCCGGTCACCTCTTCTCGTTGTGCAGCGTTTTCTGCCACACTTTTTCCTTCCTACAGACTTCCCACTGTGGTGCCTTGATACAGCACTCTGGGAACAGCCTATTCGTTCAGAAATGTCTTTCTGTGTCTTACCCTCTTGCTTGAGGGTGTCAATGATGGCCTTCTGGACAGCAGTCAGGTCGGCAGTCTTACCCATGATTGCGGTTTTGAGTAATGAACCAGGCTGGGAGTTTTTAAAAGCCTCAGGAATCGTTTGCAGGTGTTTAGAGTTAATTAGTTGATTCAGATGATTAGGTTAATAGCTCGTTTAGAGAACCTTTTCATGATATGCTAATTTTTTGAGATAGGAATTTTGGGTTTTCATGAGCTGTATGCCACAATCATCAATATTAAAACCAATAAACGACTTGAACTCCTTCAGTTGTGTGTAATGAATCTAAAATATATGAAAGTCTAATGTTTATCAGTACATTACAGAAAATAATGAACTTTATCACAGTATGCTAATTTTTTGAGAAGCACCTGTATATTATCATATATAGGATTGCTTGCCAGCCTCCTCCTCCACACTGAAGCTGAAGAACTGAGGATCAAAGTTACAGCAGCAGTCTCTAATGCAAAGACTCCTCCTTCTAACTTGTCCCCACAAGAAAGAAAAGCCGTTTCCTCGCTCAGCAAAGACCAGAACATCACTATTCTACCGGCAGATAAGGGACGTTGTACGGTTATACTGAATACCACAGAATACCACAACAAAGTCATCTCACTTTTGAATGACAACACAACATATGAAGCTCTGAAGAGGGACCCGACAAGTGGATACAAGAAGAAAATCACGGACCATTTACAGAAGCTGCTAAAGGACAAAGTAATCGACCGCTCATTTTACTACAAACTCTATCCAGGAGAATCCACCCCATGTATATATGGTCTTCCAAAGATTCACAAGGAAGGAACACCACTCAGACCCATCGTCAGCAGCATCAACTCGGTCACATACAACATTGCAAAACATCTCTCCACCATCTTGGCCCCCCTGGTTGGAAAAACCTCACATCACATACAGAACTCAGTGGATTTTGCCAGTAAAGTTCAAGATCTCAAACTGGCTCCAGGTGAAACCATTGTCTCGTTTGACGTCACTTCACTCTTCACTTGTATACCCACAGCTGAAGCAGTAGAAGCGGTCAGGAATAGGCTGGAACAAGATGATTCCTTAACCGATAGGACAAAACTGACTCCAGACCAGATCTGCACCCTCCTAGACCTTTGCCTTTCCACCACCTATTTCAAACACAATGACAAGTTTTACCGGCAGAAACATGGATGTGCCATGGGCTCCCCAGTATCACCTATTGTCGCCAACATCTACATGGAGGAAGTGGAAACCAGAGCCTTGAACTCCTACAATGGAACAACACCTAGCCACTGGTTCAGGTATGTGGACAACACATGGGTCAAAATTCTCACGCAGGAAGTAGAAGGCTTCACCAGGCACATTAACGCTGTGGACAAGAACATCAAGTTCACCAGGGAGGACGCACACAACAACACACTGCCCTTCTTGGACTGTGCTGTGCAAATTGAAGAGGATGGAAGTCTCAGCATTGAAGTCTACAGGAAACCGACCCACACAGACCAGTATTTGCATTTCGACTCACATCACCCACTGGAGCACAAAATGTCAGTTATCAGGACTCTACACCATCGGGCAGAGAATATCCCCACAAAGACTGAGGGAAAGCAAAAGGAAGAGAAACACGTTAGGAAAGCGCTCCAAAACTGCAGATACCCCAACTGGGCATTTGTGAAATCAACAAAGAAGTCTAGAAAGGAATCCACAGCAGCAAACAGCAAAGAGAAGGACAACAGGCGCAGAGGTACCATCATCCCATATGTGGCAGGAGTCTCTGAGAAACTGAGAAGAATTTTCTCCAAACATAACATCCCTGTAAACTTTAAACCCAACAATACCCTCAAACAGAGGCTGGTCCATCCTAAAGACAAGACACCCAAACAGAAGCAGAGCGGCGTCGTATATGCAGTCCAATGCAGTGAGGACTGTCCAGAGCTTTACATAGGGGAAACTAAACAACAACTACACAAGCGCATGGCACAGCACAGGAGAGCCACCTCTTCAGGCCAAGACTCTGCAGTCCACCTACACCTGAAGGACAAGGGCCACACCTTTGAAGATGACAAAGTCCACATTCTGGACAGAGAAGATAGATGGTTTGAGAGAGGAGTGAAGGAAGCCATCTATGTCAAAATGGAGAAACCATCATTAAATAGAGGAGGAGGACTCAGGTTTCACCTTTCCAGCACCTACAATGCAGCTTTGAACCAAGTTCCAAAACAGTTTCAGTCCAGTTCACACCCTCCTGCATCTAATCAAAACANTGTGTGTTGTTGTTTATCCTGTGTGTTGTTTATCCTGTGTATTGTTGTTTATCCTGTGTGTTGTTGTTTACACTGTGTGTTGTTGTTTATCCTGTGTGTTGTTGTTGATCCTGTGTGTTGTTGTTGATCCTGTGTGTGTTGTTGATCCTGTGTGTTGTTGTTTATCCTGTGTGTTGTTGATCCTGTGTGTTGTTGTTGATCCTGTGTGTTGTTGTTGATCCTGTGTGTTGTTGTTGATCCTGTGTGTTGTTGTTTATCCTGTGTGTTGTTGTTGATCCTGTGTGTTGTTGTTGATCCTGTGTGTTGTGTTGTGTGTCTGCAGCCTGTCAGCTTGTCTGATCACAGAGGAAGGCTGTGCTTCTCTGGCCTCAGCTCTGAGCTCCAACCCCTCCCATCTGAGAGAGCTGGACCTGAGCTACAATCATCCAGGAGACTCAGGAGTGAAGCTGCTGTCAGCTGGACTGAAGGATCCACACTGGAGACTGGACACTCTCAGGTATGGAGACACCTGCTGCAGACACTCACAGTGTCTGATAGAGGGGTTAGGGGACTTTTCTCTTCTCAAGGACCATTCAGGTTTTAACATGATTCAGTGTTTGGACAAGATTACTGAACATCTTTATTCATATCTATATAAAAGCTGAAAAATGACTTCAGCTTGGCTGGAGGCTCAGCTCAGTCGCCCCTCTGGGGCCTCGTTAATATGATAATCAGGCTGATTAGGTCTAGAATATAAATGTCTGTAAGCAGCATGGCTGCATTTCCTAGATTATAAATACATTTAGTAGTGCTGCTGATGAATGACAGAAATTATTATAAAGCTATTTTACTCAAAATGTTCAACAACAACTAAGCAAACTCTGAAACAGATTTCATGTTTTTTTCTTATCTTGTACACAGAGTAGCAAAGTTTTGGTTTTTTACCTTGTTTGCTGACAGTTTCCGAGTCACACAGTTGCCATCTTCAGAGCTTCGCCGGTGTTGGCTGCATCACTTCCGCTGTTTATCCACGGGCAGTAGGGGACGATGTCGCCCTCTGGTGCCCGCTCCTTCCTGGTCAATCGCCACGTCCCATGAATGATCCAGCGTGTAAACTCCTTCATCCTTATTCATGGTCCAGGGTTCACGTCTCCTTATCTCAATCACTTCTTTTATCCATCTTCTGTACTTTTGTTGTTCTGTTGTTATGAATCGAGTGCTGTCCCAGTCCATTATATGATTTTCTCTTACACAGTGGTCTGTTATGGCTGATTTCTTTATTGCGTTATCTGCTTCTTGTTTGGTTTCTGGTTTTTTTTGGTTCTTTATTTTGGTTTGTCTTTGTTTACTGTTGTCT
>SSNS01001160.1:3880-38085 GCA_006937985.1 Aphyosemion australe
AGGCTTCAGCCGAGCTTGATGAGCTGCTGCACAGGTGATTCAACCACTGAATCAAGTGTGTTTGAGCAGAGAAACCACAAAACCTGCTGGATAGCGGCCCTCCAGGACCAGGATTGGGGACCCCTGGATTAAGGTGTTAAAAAGACCAACGCACAGCGAGGAGATAAGTTTACCTTTTGGTTTCACTAACAGACACTAGGGGGTGCTAAAAGCAAGCCAAAACTGCCAAGTGTTCCTTTAACCAAACAAAGGTGTGCCTTGAATTATAATTAACTCACTATTGGAGAGTTTTATTATTAACCATGAAGCATGCAATGAGAACAATCTGAGGCTGACTACTCCTGAGAAGAGATTGACCACGCCTCTTACCAAGCACAATAAAACAGATGAATAAACAGTCGTGACTCTCAGGTCACGTTTCAGATGGGCGGCTGCCTCAGATCAGCAGCTGAAGGTTTAGAGTCCTGCTGTTTAGAAAAGGAGCTCTGTGAGAATCACTTATAGACCTAATTACATTGTTAATAACAGTTAATGTCATTTAACTTTCCTCCAGTTTACAATACAGGAACAGATACAGCTAAACACCTAAAGTCAAATGCACAAAATCTGGTTTTCATAGCACAAAACATTTTCAGATTCTTGTACATCCCTGGTTTGTTAAAGGTTTGTAAATTTTTAAATCTTATTTCTGATTCTAATGGGTCACTCTGGGTTTTTCATGCAGGCTGAACATGAAAATAGTCTCCTCCACCTATCTCCTGCATTAGCTTCTGATAGAAAATAGACTCTAGGTGAAACTCTAGGATTAGAAAATCTGACAGATCTACGTCACACTGTCACTTAACATTCATGGATTCACCCATCTTGGCTCACGACGGGGAAGGCTGTTGTTGGTTTAGCGTCCAGGAAACAGCAGAGAACGTCTGGGCTAGTAGAAGCTAACCGTTAGCATTAGCAACTCCACCACACAGCAGAACTCCTCCAGGCTTGTGTTATTGGTGGAGATAAAACATCAACGTTGCAGCGCAAACAGAGTCAGTGGTAGAGTCGTGTTGCTGTTAGCCAATCAGAGGAGAGATGTCCACATATCAGGAGATATGACTCCAGATCCTGTCGTCCTTCTCCCACCTCTTTCTCATGGTTCTGAGTTTTACTCGATCCAATAAGTGCTGCCAAAACAAACCTTTTCATGCTGACAAAGAGAAACCAGCTGCAGCCGATCTCGATGCCCCAAAGGAGATGCTAACAGGGACGTCACTATAGAAAGACATGGGGGGCCTAGCCCCTTGGGTTTTCACCAGACCTGAACAGGCTTAACATCCAGTACATCAATTTAATTTAGTAATGAAAATTATATCTAGACTATTTTTAATTTCAATTTGTAGCTTTGCTATAGTTGTTAAGTGCTAACCAGTGCTCAGTGTACAAGTACTCTTGTTTAAAATGTATGTGTAGTTAACTGAAAAGAGTACAATTACTATATTTTTAGGAGGACTTGGGATGATTTGGGTGACTGAAGCCCACCCAAAATAGACCTAATGACATCCATGGAAGTTAATAATCCTCATATAAAAATAGGTGGATATATATTTAAGGACAGTTTTTAATCTGGAAGATTAAATTTCATTTTGTTTTGTTTTAAAAACAATTGACTTTGTTGCACAATAACTCTGCTGAGAAGAAGAATGATTCAAATAAATTGTTGGTATCCCCATGTGAAAATGGCATCACTGCTCAGCGATGAGTAGGCTGCAGCTGCACCTACAGTGATTATGTTTCTGATCATCTGATTTCTTTTACTGATGCTTTTATCCAAAGTGAATCAACTGAGTTTGCATTAGGGAGGAAACCGGAGAACTTGGAGGAAACTCATGCATGAATGAGAAGAATGTGATAACTCCATGCAGAAAGGCCACAGCCAGGATGTCAAACTGAAACCTTCTCACCAACAGTACTACAAACTCAACCAGCATGACTGATAGCCTCAGTGGTTTTTACAGTCAGGAGATTAATGTAGGTCATGAACTCCATGTGAATGTTTTCTCTGTATGTAATTAGAAGCTCATCTGTTTTCAGCTCCAGCATCCTTTATAGTTTCAGGAAAGAAAGATGGTTTGAGAGCTTTTCAAGAGAAGTGGTTGCCTCGGTCAGATCCTCAATCCTCGTTGATCCTTCATGCTCTTCCTACGGGTGGTGTCCTCCACAGGGTGGCTGGGCTCAGCCTTAGGGATAGGGTGAGGAGGAAAGTGACTGGAGGGAGGATGAAGAGAGGATGGTCTGGGCTTTTCGGGGGCTGCAGCCCCCTTGACCCTGACCTGGATAGATGGAAGACGAGAAAGTCTTCTAGCCTTTACCGTTAATAAGATTCTTTCTGATTCCCTGGGACTTCAAGGCACTGCTCCTTCCTATCTGTCAGCATTACTGCACAGACATGTACCATCTCGTTCCATTCGCTCGGCTGAGCAGGAGCTGTCGGTGGTCCCCCGCTCCAAATATAGATCGAGGGGGGCTCGTGCGGTCTCAGTTCTGGCTCCAGCGCTCTGCTGAGTTGCCTTTGAGTGTTAGGCAAGCGCCATCACTTCTGGTTTTTAAGTCTCGCTTGAAGACCCATTTTTATGTGATGGCATTTCAGCATTAGGGATCACAACATTGCCTTGATCTTTTGAATTTTTGGGCTTTTTTATCTCGTTTGAACCTGTTTTAGATTCCGTTATTCGAATTTCTCTTAGTGTTTTTATGATTGTTTTATTTTTTATCTTTCTTTTAATGATTCACATTTGTTCTCATTGTGTGTTTTGTGGTTGTGTCCAGCACCTTGGTCTGCTGATGAGGTCGTGGAAGGTGCTTTATAAGTGAATGAATGAATGAATGAATGAATGAATGAATGAATGACTATTCTGTCCTTATTCTTCTGTGGTCTGTGTTCAGTGTGGTACACACCCCAATACCAAACAGCACTGTGACTACCTTTTACCTCTGAAACAAGCTGGCTGATCAGATTGAAGACATTTGGAACGCTGACTAAATCTTAACAAGTCCCTGTTGTCAAATTATTTTAATTATTTTACAGGGGGACCATTTTTTTTCCTTTTTTTTATTAGTTTTTAAATATTCTGTTGAACCACAGTTAAAAACAATTCTGATTTCTATTGGTTTCAGTGACTATTGTGTTTTGTTTAACCTGAGACACAATTTCTGATGTTATGTTTTAAATTAAAAGGCCAGTTTCTTCAAATATTAACCTCTGATGCTCTGAAAATCTTAGCGGCCTGAATCCCACAGGGTCCCCGACCCCCAAGGCCTGAATCCAGGGTCCCTGACCCCCAGGGTCTCTGGTCAGGTGAACAGCCTGTCTGCTCTGAGCTGCTCGGCTGATCTCTGCTGCCCTCATGTGGCGCTAAAGTGTTTCTGCTGCTTCATTTCAGAGGATAACAACTTCCACTCACAAGATCAAAAAGCTGATATCTATAAAATAATCAGATAACACTTTATTACACTAAACCAGCTCCTGGAAGCACTTGAAACTAAACAAGGCCAAACTAATCGCTGTTTGATAAAACTAAACATAACAATAATATGGAACTATGTTTAAAATGATCAAATCACAATAAAAACAACTGTAAAACAATTTAGTTAAGTGGAAATTTCACATCTCAGATTGGATCAAACAGCACTGAGTAAAAATCTGTTTCCACTCAAATTTAATTCAAAAATACTTTATTAATCTCAGAGGGAAATGAAGTGTTGTTGTAGCTCAACAATAAAAAAAAACACTTAAAATTAAAATGTAAATAAAATTTTTATTTGTATTTAAATTAATTCAAATTATTTTTTAATTAAATTTCAAATTTAAATTCAGACAAAATAAATGTTTCAAACAGTCTGTGGGGCAGAGTAGATAAAACGGCTCCATCGTCTTTAAATTTGCATCTGACAGGGTGGCACTTTGTGTGCAGCAGTTCAGAAAACAGTTAGGAAACTCAAAAAGTAAACAAAACATTTTAAAAAGGATTTTGCTAATGAACTGGGAAGCCAAAATGAAGGAAATGCATGTGGAATTCCATCTGGATCATTTTGAATCCGTTCCCAAACACAGAGCACGGCCACATTAGAGCCGAGATGTTGTAATGACAAATGAATTTTCCTGTTTCCAGATTTTTCTAATCATTTCATAAAATCAAATATTTAAGTGCAGTAAGTGGTCGTCATATTTAGACTTTCCCTTTTTACGCCCGGCCAATATTGCAGCAATAATTATATCCCAGTC
Organism: Aphyosemion australe; assembly: GCA_006937985.1. Lineage (NCBI taxonomy): Eukaryota > Metazoa > Chordata > Actinopteri > Cyprinodontiformes > Nothobranchiidae > Aphyosemion > Aphyosemion australe. The sequence continues at coordinate 8,148 of SSNS01001160.1, forward strand.
CAGACCCTTAGACCAGTTCAAACCTCATAATAAGAATAGGTGGGACGGTAAACACAAGGGTTGTTTGTGAGCTACAAATCAAACCCTCAGTAAAAAAAATATCCAGTTTTGTTTAGCTTCAAACAAAATCCTCAGAGTTTCTCAGAGCTCTTTAATGTGATGCATTTTTCAAGTTTGTTGCACACGTTTTTATTTATCTGCAGATGCATTCTCTTCTTATGAAAGATTCTAAGTTGAGCACAAAATCAGAACTTCACTTTGTTTTGTTTTTCTGTTGATTCATTTTCTTCCACTTGTCTAAGGTCTGGTTGTGGAGGTAACGGGCAGGAGGGACACCTGGACGTCTCTCTTCTCTTCGGCACCTTCAGAGGAATCCCAAAGCTTTCCCGGTACAGAGAGGATGAGAGAGGTCTGGATCTAAACCACCTCAGCTGACTCCCTTTGATGAGGAGGAGCAGCTCTACTCTAAACTTCTCCTGTGATGGAGCTCCTGACCATATCTCTAAGCTGAGTCCAGTGCATCTCCTGCATCACTACGGGTTTGTCTCTCCTCCAGCTTTCCACCACTAAGCAAAAAGACACAAACGTCTCTAAACTCATCTGCTTGGTGCAGAGACTGACTCCCAACCCAGAGGGCTTCCAGCTTCGTCTCACATGCACACCTGTGCCTCCTTTAGTTTTAGAAGTCTTGCAAAGATCCTAAACCTGCTGCATCACGTTTTTCTTTTTGAAACGATCTTCCAGCTCTATGAAGTCTGCGCTCATCATTGCTCCTGCTGCACCTCCTCAGCTTCACTTCTGTGCAACTGAGCTGATTATTTCCTCCATTCATGTGTGAGATTAGGCTGATGGCGTGTCATGTGTGCTGAATACGTACCGTTAGCCTGAGAGCGCTGCAGAGAGCGTTTGTTCACACATGGCAACACCAGCTAAAAATAGCTCATTCACTATTATAGGATATTTGCTCTGCAAGCGTGGGATCTCCAGGCCGCTCCGGTCCAAATTAGATGTATGAAATCCCGTCAGTTACTTCATCCGCCTCAGCTTTGACCCATTTCTTTTGGTTTTTCTGCATCTTTTTGCTAGTTTTAGTAAAAAAAATCTTATTCTGATAAACCAGATCTGAATGATCCCCCTGGAGCAAGATGGAGGATATTTCTATTTATTTTGTGGACAAGAAATCAGCTGATTCAGAAGATGGAGAAGAAAATGAGTTTTTCTTGCAAGAATCTGCAAAAATTGCAGATTTTCAGATTATATTTTTGGATTATAGCCCTTCAGTGTCATAGAATATAAAATGCTTCTTTTGAGGAAGCAAACATGTTTGATGCAAAATATATTTACGTTGGAAAACAGTAACTGACTTGTCATTTTGTGTGTTTTGTGATTCACCCTTGAGACTCTGAGGTCAAATCTGTAATCTCTGAATAAATTATGTTCTCACATTTGCTGCATCAGTTACACTATATGTATGTTTATTGCTTTTCTGACAAATCCTTTCAGTATTTTCCTATTTCTCCTTATTTTATGATAAACTCCACCAATGCTGCATGTGGACGTCGCTTATAATGAAACACGTTCTGCATCCACGTTTAAAAGCATGGATTTTGCAGGTTTTCTGACTTCTGATGAAACTCTTCCTCTTGCTTGAACATGCAAGATTGGCTGCATGCATGGATGCTTTTAGCTGACATGAAGCAGAACTTTTGTGCACCGAACTGCTGCAGAGAGATCAGTCCTCACCTGCTCTGAGCGATAGATGGGCAGCTTAGCGTGGCTTGTATTTCTGGCCATCAGAGCACCAGAGCCATGTGAAATAATCCTCTCTTGCACGGGCTCAGTGTGGTATCACGTGCCCTCGAGCTGCTCTCTCTCTCTGACTCACACACATTAGTGCTTCGTCCCTCTTCATTTTGTCTCTCTGAGCACACTCCTCATCACTCAGCATGCAGAGGTCACTGAGGGTGTGTGTAACATGGGGGGTGGTGTGAAAGGAAATTTGTGCACATGAAGGAGCAGCAGACGTCATTTGTTTGGCTGAAGGTCAAATCAAGGAGGAGGGTGTTTTGGTTTATCATCATCATCCTGATGAGGCGATGTCACAGAAGATTAGATTCTTCAGCTCCAGGTTCATATGAAGTTTGACTCCACCTCCCACACACCTGTGCAGTAAACAGGTTGTTACCCTTCCTGTCAAGAGTTCCCTTCCCTCAAAGATGCTGATGAAATCGACTCAGACATCACCGTGTTGCATAACGACGTCGTGATGACACGTTAACACGTCAGCACCTATCTGAACGTAACTCGGGGTTTTCTGACAGCTCTGCTGCAGAAGCACTTGACAGCTCACTCAAACATCATCAGTCTGTTTCAGGAGGAACGTCACGAAGGTCAGCGCTTCACCTGAAACCAGGTCGGTTTAGCAGCATCCTGGTCAAACCTGCTGCAGGACTATCAAAAAGACGTGACTTGGTTTACCTCCCTTTTGTCAGCTTTTGGAGCCAAACTCTGGTCAAATTTAGGCCAGAAATGTGAAAAATAATAGCCTGGCAAGCCATCCTATATATGTGAATATATAAACTCTGCAAAGCAAGAATTGGTCTAGTTCACTAGGCTAGAAAAATAATGTATTTTTTATTTTATTTTAATATTCAAGAGGCTTGTGGGACCAGTTTGTGTTACATCGCTGCAGAAAATGAATTCTATAAACACAACTGGTCCATTTACATCAAATACTCAGATATAAAAAAACACATTCTGTTTAAAATGTCTTCTATTTAATAAAATATTTTAATTTATTTTTTATTCCGACTCAGATGAAGAATTTTCCAAGCTCCCTGTTGGAAAACTAAACTAAAACGCTCCGTAGAGTTGGAAAATCTGAAGTTTCTCACCTCCGTGGCTGCCGGAGCCTCACACGTAAAAAGCTGCCGAAATGAACTATTTTTTCGTTTTGTTTAAAACTTTAAAAAGTTGCACACAGAATAAATCATCTTTGGTGTGAATTTGTTGCTTCAGTGGAAAATGCACAAAAAAACCCCAATTCTCATCGACACCGATGGTTTCCCATCACTAAAAACGTGAAAGCTCCTTTATAAATCATGGTGGTTATTTTTTATGAATCTTTAAAGAAAAATCTGATCAATTTAGTTCAGAAACATCAGATTATTCAGCTTTTGGAAGCAGCAAACTGTAAACGCAGCAGCGCTGGCTGTAAGATAATATCATATATAATGTATTAAAGGGGCAAAGTACTTCAGTTTTTAATATTTTATGAACTTCTTGCTGATATAAGTAGTTTCAGGTGACCGCTATTAAATGCTTAGTGTACTTGTACCACGTTTAGAATGATATTTGTGTATTTTGAAAGGCATAAAAGGCTCATTTGGATAAAAACAGCAAACTTTCCTGAGCAAAAACCTTTTTTTTATTTCTCTTTGAAAGGATCTTGGTAGAATATTACAGCAGAAACACACATGACTGAAACAGCTGCCATTTCACGTAACACAGTACAAGAAGGATGTAGTTCAATCGCATGTGTAATCTTATATATATTTATATCAATAGAAAAGAAAAAAAAACTATTGCTCCCAGGTGTTTGTTTTTTTTATATGGCGTTTCTTTGCTGTGTTGAAGTGGGTGAAGTAAAATCCAACAAAAGGTTTCACACACGCTAAAGGAAGTGGGGCGATGAAAGTGACTTTTCCCAGAACACGGGAACGCTGTGGCTTTTTCTTATTAGTTTTAGGCTGAGAGGTAATCTTTCTTTAGTCTATTGCAATACGGAAATAAAACTTGAAACTGCTCTAAAAAGAAATGGATAAATAACCATCATACAGCAATCAAAAGATGCAAAAGAAAAGAACACAAAGGCGGCTCCACGCGAGAGCAGGCATGCAAAAGAAAAATCGTTTTCTTAAAAGGAGCATTAAAACACAATGCTGATGGTTGCAGGTGTGTATGTCAGCGTCATATGGCAACTGATGGAACGCCAGTTCATGACAGCGTGGTAAAAGGTGTGGTTTGAAATGAGAACTCGGTAAAGTGAACTGGAGTGCTGAGTGTTTGCCGACTTCAAAGAAGTTGTGTCTAGAAATTGCTATAAGATACCTGTGAAATCGATTCGTTGTACTCTTATTTTAAATTTCCTCTAAGGAATAACAGAAATATTAGGAAAAAAGCAGGTATGAAATATCATCCCGGACAGTTGCATCCAAGTTTAGTGTTTTAAATAAGCCACTTTAGGCGGCGTTATCTAATAAATGTCTCGTATTAAAGACATATCTTAATATATCTCTTTTTAAAAATAATTCTATCTATATTTGATCTTTTTAGTTAGTAAATCTCTTCCAGTACATATATATGTATGTATATATTTATACATATATATATATATTTTTAGATACAACACCCCATTGTGGGTTTTTCTTTTTCAAAAGCACCTAATTTTTGTTACAATCAGACTGAAATCGCTTCAGTCGTAAATGGTCTGAGTTCAAGATTCAAGGATCCAAATGATGCACCCTACGTAAGTCAACAAGGATACCCTTGAGTTTATAGCTCAAGCCTGGCAATATTAAGCTTTAACTTGTAGTTGTGACCAGCGTGAAAAGCCTGAGCTCACCGCGTCCCCTCTTGACAGGAAGGTCACATGGGTCAGATGCGGCCCCTTATCACAGGAGACGTCATCAGTTGCCAGACGACTCAGCTGCAGCTACTGGATGGACCCAGATCTGCACCCAGAACCTCTTGAGGATGATGCACAGGCACAGGCAATGCTGATACATCCCAGAATGTGGATGGGATTTTCCAACCCTGAGACACAACAAGCCACAAGTGAGCAGGTCTCACCGCACCTCGGCTGTTGGAGCAAGAGATGAGCACCTGAGGGACGCTCAGGAGGAGGAGAGGGGAGGGTGCGAAAGAGGAGGAAAAGGGAGGTCGTTTGGACTCATTTGGATCGTGCAGTGAATCCAAATGAGTCGTGTGCTTGTAACACAACCGTTACAGGACCTGGCTGGGCTGGGAGGATGTCCTGCAGTGTCCCCACGCAAGCTGAGACGACGGCTCTGGGTGTTGCGGGTCCGTCTGGACAGGCGGTTTGTTACAGGTCACTTTAGACTAAACACAAACAGTTATGGTGAGCAACGCTGGCGATCTTTCTCACACATCCACCCTGCAGCTGCTGGTTTGAGCGTGTCACACATTTTGCACTTTCTTCGTATTATTCATCACACAGACTACAGGTCTGCACTGAGTGACTCTCAGGAAGAGAACAGGTCACCTACTGTTGTGTATCTGCCAAACTTAACTTGCTGGGCTACATGTGAGGTTATCAAATGCACAATCAATATATTTATATAGAGATATATATTAAATATATATATTTTTTATCAATGGGGAATCTCATACAGAGGCTGACTACTGCAGTCCGCACTCAGTTGGCTATAACATCCACCTAAACTTTAGACATATAATTTCTCAGTCAAATATACTTTGTTTTACTCCGTTATTTTAGCATTTAACAGTTCAGTTCATCATGCACTAAATCCTCTCCGTGTCTCGGTTTATCTCCAGGCTTTGCATCATGTTGTCATCTTTAATCACAAGAAGCCACCTCTCCCTTCGCATCAATCGTCGTCCACGTCGTCCCCCTCGGACTCCTCTCCGGTTCTCCTCTCGTACATCTTATCCCGGTGCCGCTCCTGGATCTCTTTCATTTCCTCGGCGTAACGACTGAAGGCTCCGCCGAACTTGCTCCACGCCTTGAAGGGGATGGTGATAGAGTTTCTGTAGCTGGGTTTTACTTCGCTCACCCGTAGGAACACTCCGTACTTGTTGGATCCCACGTCAAAGAAGAAGCGCTTGGAGTCCACCATGATAGACGTGCCCTCCGGAAGTTCGCTGTAGCCCCTGGCTCCTCCGCCACCGGCCAGGTCCTCCTCGTCCCCCCCGTAGTCGTCTATCAGTTTGGCCAAGGCGTCACGGAACTCTATTAAGCCTTGAGCCGGGAGTGCGATGGTTTGTCCGGACTGCAGGCCAGACCCGGGGATACCACCCACTCCAACTCCAAAACCGGGGCCTCGGTTGACGGTCTGCCGGATACGAAGAAACCGACCCCGCTGGTTCTCTTTCAGGTCGAGGTAGTATTTTCGGTTCTCGCGCACCAGAAACTCGCTCTTCAAGGCCCGCCTAGGCCCGGTGTCATCACCACCGGATGACTGAGCAATCTGCTCCGGGGTGCTAGGCCCAAGTTGGGCGTAATGCTCAATAAAGTCCCCAAGGTAGTCGCGGAACTCAGCAGCAACTGACATAGAAAGGGTCAAGCGACTTTTCGAGCCCCCGGCGCCGACCTCGGCGATTTTGATGAACCGGCCTTTGGCGTTCTGCTTTACGTCAAGGTAGAAGCGTTTGTTCTGTATGTCCAGCCGCTTGGAGGCCAGCTCCTGGGTCTCCGGTTCCCGTTGGTAATGCTGGAAACCGCCGCTTCCTCCCCCACCGCCGCCGCTACTGCCGCCTCGCTCACTACCACTATCCCCATCCGCCATCTTCACCACCAGCAGCCCGTTTCTCTGCGTATCTTTGACCCCCCAACCCCTCCCCCTCATCTCCACTTGCCGAGGTAGCGGAGGATACTGGACGCTTCTTACTGGACTCTGATTGGTTGCTTTTGTTGCCAATCATGACATCAGCTAAAACGCTCGAGTTTTCATTCGCCCACCCTTCTGCCCGTCATCAAAAAGCGCCGCCTCCTGGGTGGACATCCAACACACTCACAGTCCCGCCTACTTGTTGGTTCCGTGCGCAAAAACAGACGCTGGTGATCTTTGTGTGGGGGATGGGTGAATTTTCTGCATGTCGTGTAACTATTGGTCAAAATGAGGATTCGAAGTAGCAACGCTCATTCTGATTGGTTGGCCAGACTCCCACGAGGGGTCGCCTGCAAAAGATTTGCGAAAGGGTTTATTGTTTCTTTGCTTTCTGGAGCTGAAATTGTTTGCTATCCACTCAGTTCTACAATCAAATAACGAGACGAAAAAATGGTACGTACGCTTAGGTGATGACTCGAATGCATTTCTTGGGATATCGGAACATTTTTAGGGTGTAACAATCGTGCAGCTGTAGAAAGTACTTGTTAATGAAAACAGCACATTTTCGACTAGAATGTATGTGGTCAGAAAGCTTTGCTAAAACGGCTAAGTGTCAGCTAACGCGTTAGCATGATCACGAACGGTGTTTTTAAGTCTGTCGGTTGAAGGTGGTATTGGTATTCATCCAGATTTGGTTCGTAGTATGTTTTATTTTTGACAACAGTAAAGTGCATAACCGGGAATTTTGGCTTTGATTCATAAAAAGTGTTCCATTAGCTTCGATGAAAGGTGAATATTAGCATGCTAGGTCTGCCCGTTTCATTCTCGGTTCAACTTGGACGAGCTATTAGCGGTAGACTTTATGTTCCTTAATAAATGACTGTTTTTAAGGAGTAACACATAGAAACGATGAGTGTGGTCTCTGGGCGCCACGAGGACCGTGAATGGAAACTTCTTTCTTTAGTAATCTGAATGAAAACTTGTATGGGCTCTGTTTCGGGGCGGCGCGTCTGTTTTGTTTGACGCGGGGTTTTTGGTTGACAGATTATGCGTTAATTTGGGAGGGGTCGGGTTAGTTTGAGCTATTTGTCTGATTTAATCTAATCGGTTTATTTTTCCTTAGGTTTAAAGTTTGCGGTTTGTAGTGGCTTGTACGTAACCGCCTCTGGTTTGTTGTGTTTGTCCTTGGCGGGAAAGCGACGAGTGTTTAACCGGCCATCGGTAACTTTACAAGCCAACACCACCCGGTTTTTTCATGATCGACCATTTATTGAGTTTTACCTCGATGTAGTTGAGCAATTTTATCCCATTTGGTAACTTCCCGCCCAGTAAAATATTAAGTATAATTTTATTAGTTATTTTATTTAAAAAAAAAATGCATATGCCTAAACAAAGCTGTATTTCACCTATCTTTACCAGTTTGCTTTATTAGTCAGGACCTCAAGCTATCTTTTAATTTGACTCGGTTTTAATTGTTTGTTTGTTTTTTCTGGGGGGCGTGGTTAAGCATTGTTTACTGGTCAATTTTTCCTAATCTATTGTGTTAAAGATTCGCCCTTTTAACTAGTTGCTCTACGTTGTGCTTTAAATTAATTGTGTTCATCTTGTGGTTATGTATTTGAAAGGCTGACTAGTACGAGATAGTATATCAGAGTAAATTAGATTTTTTTGCAGAGTGCAGTTATGTTAGATAGCAACAAATCCTGCTAATTTAGAGAATGATTTATAATTAATCTAATTTATGGTTAATTTAATCTGTATAAGATCCAATCATTTAAACAGGCAACAACATTCAGTCACTATGTAATGTGTGTTTTAACTATTAGATTCCAAAACTTATAAAAAAGCACAAAATCACTTATAAAAACTCATTTATTTCTCAATATATGGTCATCTCTTCATGCAGGCAGGTGGCAAAGCAGGAAAAGACAGTGGGAAAGCCAAGGCAAAGGCAGTGTCTCGCTCCCAGAGGGCCGGGCTGCAGGTAAATATCATTCAGCCTTCATTTGACAGTTTGTGGCTTTGCTGCAGGTGTCTTCCCAACCCTGCTGGATCAGAGAGATTTTGTAGCTTTGGTTTGTTGAAACCACTGTCTTGTGTCTGTTTCCTGACAGTTCCCAGTGGGTCGTATCCACAGACACTTGAAGACCCGCACAACCAGCCACGGCCGCGTTGGAGCCACAGCAGCTGTTTACAGTGCAGCCATCCTCGAGTACCTCACTGCTGAAGTAAGTCCCCCCAGTTCATACATTCTCCTCAGGTGCTTTTTTTTTGTGTGGATTTGTTTTTGAATTAAACATTATTTTCTGATCAGGTACTAGAGTTGGCAGGAAATGCCTCTAAAGACTTGAAGGTGAAGCGTATCACTCCCCGTCACTTGCAGCTGGCAATCCGTGGTGATGAAGAGTTGGACTCCCTTATCAAAGCAACAATTGCTGGAGGAGGTATGTTCATAGTTTGGGTGTATATTTTGCTTTCTTTGACACGTTGAAGTAATTTTTTGTTTCTTGCCTCTCAGGTGTCATTCCCCACATCCACAAATCCCTCATTGGGAAGAAGGGCCAGCAGAAAACTGCATAGACGCCATGTTGACCAGGAATTTCGGGGCTTTGTTCGGACCAGGAGTTCACATTTGTTCTTTTTTATTATTATTATAGCAAACGAAGAGTGATTGTTAGACTTTGTGTTGTTCTATTTTCCCCATAATTAGCAAAAAAAAAAAAACAAAATTCCCTAACAACAGAAACCCTTTTTATGTCATTGTAGATCGTTTGACTGGGAAGTTCATTATTCATGAAATGATGACAGTGAATTTGTTTGATTGGCTTGGGAATATGTGATGTTTTATACTGAAAACAAATTGTTAAAACCATTTTTTATATAAACATATCTTGTTTTGTGTTTTTTTTTCTTGAAATTACAATATTTACTATAACAAGTTTTTACTGAGAAAATGTTTTTTGGACATTTGATTGACTAAAAGCAGCTAAATGTGAGAAGTTTGTTCCTTTTACTGTAATCTTTTGAACTGCACAAGAATCGTTAAGTCAAGTTAGATTTTTTTACATCCGAATATCAATGAACACGTACTGTACCAATCTAGTGTTGTGTGAATGTTTACAGCATTTTAAAGGAAGTTGTTGAACTTGAAACTACACACTGACAGCTGTGGGTCTCGGCTGCCGTGATCACCAAACGTTGATCTTGCAGTATTTTTCCTCACTGTGCAACAAATGTCCTGCCTTTTCTTAGCTAGATTTGACTTCAGAGGTGCAGCCGGCAGCCAAAATTATCAGGCAAGGATCTGGATCACATCAGAACTTTAAACATTTCCCTGCGAACATCTGCAGGTTGATATCCTCACCATGTCCTTTACATTTTTTTAACAAGTTGAAGCTTTTTTCTAAAACTTACGTGGGGTAATGACTGCAAATTTTATCTTTTAATAAATACCCTTGACCTGTTGTCCTTGGCTTGGTCTGAGACTTCAGTATTATTTATTTGCATGTGCAGATCAGTATTTCATTTACAATATATTAATTCTTCATTTAGAATTAACTTGCCTTTCAAGAACAGATGGATAAATATTTCTAAACTGTTTTGTAACAGTATTCCAGCAGGAGGCGCCATTGTTCCAAGTCAGACCAATCATGAATTTGTTTGTGCTTCTGAAACTGCAAAGGGGGTGGATTGTTCAAAACTTGAATAATAGTAACTGTTGAGACCATGGCAGTGAGTAAAACATACAAATAAGAGGTTCATAGAAGATGCACAATATTTAGTTATCCAGCTCACACAGTGGAAATAGTTTGGTAGCTCACTCTGCAAAAGGTATTGTGCAGAAGGTTGTGGGTTCAATGCCACCAGACACTAATATTTTAGACTTGATGTGAATGCTTAATATGAAATACTCTGGTGAGCAGAAGTTTCAGGGTTCAGTTATTTTTGGGGTTGATTTCCTGCAAGAGCACTGGCTCATGGCTGCAGACAACTATTTAAAATTTCAGCAAGTTAGATGTGTGATTTATTCAACTGCACCACTTCACACAAACAAGTAGTTTTCTGCAAAGCGCTTACTTTTGTCTGAGCAGCTTCACTCCCACTCCTGCAAGAAGATGAGTTTTGATGTAAAGCTGCACAGAAAACTCCCCCAGGCCCTCACACATGTTTCCAGTGAGTCTCACGGTCGTTTTAACTGCCAGGAGAAGGACAGTTCAGCCGTTTGTTGGGAGTAAATCATGTGATGCATTCTCAGTGTCTGCGTGTCAAGGCTGCAGGCTCCAAGTTGTTTAGCTCCAGTTGCTCCTCAGTTGTTGCCTTTGCTTTATTTATGCCGTCTGCTGCGGATCTTCTGAAGGTCGGTGGAGCTGCTGATGTTGCTTTCTGCTGCTGGTGGAGCAGCTTCAAGGATCAACGCTGCAGTTAAGAGAAAAGAAAGTGATTCTGACAACAAAATAAAAAATTCAGTCGATATCTGGAAGAGAAACTAACAGATCTGGTTTAGTTGTATCCATCACGATCTGTGAAAAACATTAGACTTTAATAACAAATAGTAAAATAGTGAAGATGCATTTTAGTCCTGCAAAGATAAAAATCAGGAATGTAAATTTTTATCACTTTGGTAACACTTTAAAATAAGGGTACCATTATTGCATTATTAAGCATTAAGAACATTCCAAAAATACCAAATGGTCAAACGTGTCATGTTTTTATTATTATTTCTTGCACACATGTATTTATTGTTTTTAGGGAAAATGACATCACAAGAAAATGTTAAAAAATGTCCCTTTTTTTGTAATAACCCTTCCACTTGTCCCCATTTTTGTCCTGACTTCAGACTAAAAGAATGCACTGAATAAAACTGAAAAACAACTACTAAAGTAAAGTAATTCAATAATTTAAATAAAAAGTAAAACATTATTATCATGCATCATCATTATGTTAATATAATCAGTTTCACATTATCTTTACCCTTCTATAACAACCCCTACTGCTTCAAAATAACATTCACTGTATTTTTTTTCTTGGAGTGAATGTTACAGGAAGTACTGAATTTAAAAGCATTGAAATGATTTCGTACTGCTTATGCAATGTGCAGACGCTTTTCTCCAAAGTGACCTTCAGCGCAACCTAACATGCATGTTTTTGGTCTGTGGGAGGAGGTCAGAGTACCTGCAGGAAACCAACACATGCATGGAGAGAGCATGTTAACTCCACACATAAAGGCCACTGCTGGGATTTGAACGTGTAACCTGCTGTGAGGCAACAGTGCCACTAGCTGCAGCCCTGCAGACTAGGAAAATGTATATTTGTAGAAAAGCATGCACATTTCTGTAACTATCTGAACATATTTTTCATGCCAAAATGTAAATTTCTGACATTTTCTTCAAAGATTCCTTATTTAGTGCCTGTTGGATTGACGTGACCTCTATGAGCACTCACATTTCCAGGTCTGGATAAACAGGGAATGAAGTGAAGTCATCTTTTTTTTGTCATATCAAAACACGCACCAACAGATTATTACACAGTTTTTTCCCCAAAGCTATCCAGTCTCTTAATAAGCATACACAGTGATTCCCCCTGCTGGTGTTGGTTCTACCTGTACTGGCCCATAATCATAGTGAAACACTTAAAAAATTCCAGTATTATGTTCTCTTTTGTAAAGCGTCTTTGAGTGTCCTAAAAAGCGCTATATAAGTTTGATGTATTATTATTATTTTTTATTATTATTTATATTCAGTGAAATATCTGTCACCCTGCACTTTATCTTGCTCTCTGTTAATGTTGTTTTGAGTTTCTATTTTTATATGATGATGAAATGTTTTTGTGTTTTTATGATGATGTGTGTTTGTTTTGTGGTTGTATGATTTTAAATTCTACTGCATGGGCAACTGTAATTTCATTGTGTCTTGTATACAGAGACAATAAAGGTATCTCAATCTCAAGTCAAAGGAAACAAAACGTGAAATTCCTTGAGCCAACTTTTAGTCCCAGACGGATTCTCCTTCTCCCGTGTTTTTATTCCTCCCGTATTCTGTTACCTGCATATTAAACCTCCCAGGAAGCCTCGGTTTTACATTTTTAAAAATAAACCACTAAAACAGTTCCTCTCTGCGTGTTTGAGTCTGCATGAGCGTCCTCCTTCCTGCTGTGAGAGTGGAGCTCAGGTGTAAACAAAACACCAGAAAAATGCACAAAAATAAAGGTGTTTAGAAAAAACAGACAGAAAATCAGCTCAGAAATTGAGACATAATGCAAATATGTTTCAGGAACCACGTCAGGAAACCAGGACACGGATTAATTCAGTTAGGAATTTCACAAAAACAACAAATAAGTTTCTTTTTCCAGAATTAAACATAGTTTGTTTCACTTCATCTCATTATTCCCTCTGCAGTCCCGCTGACTGAAGTGTGATAAAAAAAGTCTTTATTATGAGCTGAAAATGATGTGCAGAGATGATTGATGATGCAGCAGAGGAACAATCAGCTCTGAGGGCGACAGGAACACAAATCCGACTTGTTAGGAAACCTTCCACCTCTGAAGTTTTGTTTATTCTCACTGACTCAGAAGCGTAATGACTCTGAGCTGATGAAGAGCGGCTCAGTGGAGGCTCACAGCTCGACGCTGACAGAGAGAATACATTATTACAACAATAACAGCGCTGACCTTTGCAGTCACTTCTCCAACATCCTGAAGCAGAGTTTTCTTTATTTAGAAGGACTAAAACATCTGAGTCACGCTGGTTTGATGAAACGTTTTGTCCAATTATCCGTGTCTCATGAGAGGCTTGCAAACTGTAACATGAAGAAAGCAGCATTTTCCAGCGTAGAGGCAGATTTTTGCTGCTTTTCTGCAATTTTGTGGAGTCGTTCTTTTGTATTTTCTCCAGAAAAAGCCTTAAAATTTGCATCTCATCTAAGCAACTCATCACTGGAAGCTAAAAGGAAGAACAAAATGTAAAAATAAGCCCTTAAATTAAGATTTAGATTATATAAAACCTCTCAGATCATAGATGTCAGAAAATAGTTTTATAAAAATAAACAATTTTGGAAGTTAAGCAGGAAAACATCATCTGACACCTTCCAGCTCCTGGAGGATCACCAGTTCAGAGATGATACCAGTAAGTCTGCCTCAAGGTCTCCTTCCAACCAGACGTGGCTGGAAAACCTCCTGGAATCCTGAACCACCTCAACTGGATTTGATGGGTTAGGGTTTGAAATCCACCCAACCTCTAAAACTCTGCTGTTCTGTCCCACTAAACCATCCAGATGAAAAAAAGTGCTGCAAAAAACCCCCATCGAACCTGAACAGGGTGTTGTTGACTAGAAAAAACTTACTATTATTGTCTCCACACAAGTAGATGTTATTTGCATCATGTTACATTAAAGTGGAGAATTTGATCCTGCAGATTTTCTCTTTAATAAAAACATCTTCTGAAGTAAAGCTGAGTCTGAGACTCGCTCTCAGATCAAGTTCCTAATGAAGCTGCTGGAAGCTTTGAACCTCCAACAAATTAAATAAAGCTTCGTCTAAATGAAAGTGACACCAGATGTTTAATCCAGATAAGTGTGGGCCTCTGCAGGAGCACATGAAAGATGGAGCTGGAGCTTCAAAGAGCGAGAGTCATCTGTTTACTTTTACATCTCCCTTCGTTTCCACCGTCACGGTTTCCTCCTGAGGGTGACAGACAGAGGTCAGCCTTCACCTCCCATCTCAGATCGCTTCTCCTCTGAATTATCCTCCTTTTGTTCGTTTCTCCAAAGACGACGGAGGAGCTTTAGAATTTGAAGCACGCTCACTCAGAGACAGCTACGGTTGCAGATGTGTTCAAAACCGGTCCAGAAGTGAACTTTTTCATTTGTTGATGTTAATTAAACTCTTTATTTGAACCATTTTCACACACACAAAAAAAGAAGAATAAAGGGAAATAAAAACATAAAATCTTCCTGTTTTTGACATTTTTCTGATATTATAACCCTTTAAAATGTGCAAAAGTATTTTAAAAATATAGTATTTCAAAATGGCAAAAAATCCGCACACTTCTATCTGCAGAGTTTTTTATTTTCAAGCTTTCGGTCAAAAGACCTTCATCAGGAGTTGTTCATGTTCACACCAAGATGAGCGGTGTTTTCTCTTCTTTTTAAAAATATAGTATTTAAAACTATTTATTGTCTGAAGTTATCGTAACAGATAGAAAATAATCAGATGTATTTTGTTATGCTGTCATATAATGAATTAACAGTTATTTAGAAATAAAACTGGCCATTGCCACATTTATATTCTCCACCAGAGGGCAGTAGACACGCATCAGACTTGATCTGGCAGGTTTTTGATGAAGGCACTAATCCTGATGCTTCATCTGGATGCTTTAAGGCCAGGCAGAAGGGCAGAAGAAGCTTTAAACTCAATAATTATTCATTTAAATGTCTATATTTACACGTTCCAATGTTCCAGCCTACCTGTCAAACACAAAAGTGTGAGTTTGATCATAAACCCTGACGACAAGCCTCAAAATCTTCTAGATAAAGACACTGTCTGCTTTATGAGTGTTTAAGTTGTTTTTACTTACGTTATTATTTATTAATCTGAATGTATTTAAAGGTAAAGGTGAACAAAGTGAAGTAGTGAACACTTTCAGCCCTCCTGGTGAACCTGATGATTCCTCGACAGAAACACGATCCTGATGAAAAGAAACTGAAGCTCTCTTTGATCCTGGATGTGAAGACAGTGTTGGACAGAATCTGACAACGAACATCTTCATCCTCTTAGAGAGGGAGGGAGGGGGAGAGAGACAGAGGAAAAAAATGAGGAGGGGGAGAGGGGGTCGAGAGAGAGTGAGAGAGAGAGGGGGAGAGGGGGGGAGTGAGACAGAAAACGAGAGAGAGGGGGAGACACACACACAGAGAGAGGGGGAGAGGGTGGAGGGAGAGGGAGTGAGGCAGAGAAAACTAGAGAGAGGGGGAGACAGAAAGAGAGACAGATAGACAGACAAACAGAGACAGGCTGACAGACAAACAGAGACAGACAGACAGAGACAGACAAACAGACAGACAGACAGACAGACAGGCAGGCAGACAGACAGACAGACACAGTCGGAGAGAGACAGACAGACAGATATACAGACAAACAGAGACAGGCTTACAGGCAAACAGACAGACAGACAGAGACAGACAGACACAGTCAGAGAGAGACAGACAGACCGGTCTCCTATCCACAACAAGAAGTGTGTAAGNAAGCTAGGACATTTTAGCTGTTTTGCTAGAATCCTGCAACCAAAGTTATTGTGGTGTTTCTTCTCCCCTACAAGGTTTCTGCTGTTCACCTACTAAAACACACACACTTTACAAACAGTGCACTGGAAGGGGATTACACAATAAGGCCGCACTCGCTTTTACTCCTTTGCAGTGGCCGGGAGGGTCTCATATACCGGGGTGTGTTGACAGTGTTTAGCCGCAAATAATCATGAGTAAGCAGAAGACCATCTCCTTTCCCAGGGAGGGGGTGTTTCGGTCTAAACAAACGTTGATCGGACACGGTGAGGTGACCACCACTTACATGTCAAATGCAAAAGCTGGGTTCCTGCGCCTTGCTAAGGTCACCATATCCTTCATTAAGCACAATCTTGTGTGGTCTTTCAGGGGTTCATCCATCTACTTTCTGAGGGGTTTGTTTTTATCAAGCCACATAACAGGCGATCAGGAAATGCCAAATAAAAATATTTCTCCCATCATCACTTTGGCGACCACATGGCACCCGTATGCATCTATTTTTCTGATTATGGGGCCATCAACGGGGCCACAATATTAGTAGAGGGGCCAAGTATTAGTCCAACATCCTTACACAAGATTTCACAATAGAAATTCCTATTTGGCTCATTAGCGCCACTAGTGTTTAAACTTGGAATTGCATCCATATAATATGATCATTGCACAAAGGACAGATGACTGACAGGACAGGGGCATTTCAGGGGGCCAATCAGATTTCAGCAGGGGCCAATGCCCCTGTGGCCCTGCCCCTAGAACCTCCAATGTGCGTCAAAATCAGGCTAAATTTGAATGTTTAAATATCAATACTTAGTTCTTTTGAAAACAGGGATGTATTTTTTTTCATCTTCAAACCCACACATCTGCATTTTAAAGTGCATTATAAAACTGTACATATGTTGTATATTCTGTTTATTATTATTATTATTATTATTATTATTATTATTTACCTCATTTTATTGCCTGTTTTATTATTTTTTATGCCCTGTTTTTATCTTCAACGATATGCAGACCCCCCCAGAATACCGCACTTCAGAGTGCTGGCCCAGTCCTTGTTGGACTTAGTAAAGTGGAGCTGACATTCCTGGTGCTGCAGTCTGCTTCCAGCATGTTTCCTGCATGTTTTAGATCATGAACACAGCTGATGTGTTTGATTTAGTGATGAACCGCTCCTGTAGACACTAATGAAGGCTGAGGAGACGTTTCAGCTGTTAGATTAAGGCAGGGGTCCCCAATCCTGGTCCTCAAGGGCCGGTATCCAGCAGGTTTTAGTTGTAACTCTGCTTCAACACACCTGATTTCAATTAGCAAGTGATTAGCAGGCTTCAGCCGAGCTTGATGAGCTGCTGCACAGGTGATTCAACCACTGAATCAAGTGTGTTTGAGCAGAGAAACCACAAAACCTGCTGGATAGCGGCCCTCCAGGACCAGGATTGGGGACCCCTGGATTAAGGTGTTAAAAAGACCAACGCACAGCGAGGAGATAAGTTTACCTTTTGGTTTCACTAACAGACACTAGGGGGTGCTAAAAGCAAGCCAAAACTGCCAAGTGTTCCTTTAACCAAACAAAGGTGTGCCTTGAATTATAATTAACTCACTATTGGAGAGTTTTATTATTAACCATGAAGCATGCAATGAGAACAATCTGAGGCTGACTACTCCTGAGAAGAGATTGACCACGCCTCTTACCAAGCACAATAAAACAGATGAATAAACAGTCGTGACTCTCAGGTCACGTTTCAGATGGGCGGCTGCCTCAGATCAGCAGCTGAAGGTTTAGAGTCCTGCTGTTTAGAAAAGGAGCTCTGTGAGAATAACTTATAGACCTAATTACATTGTTAATAACAGTTAATGTCATTTAACTTTCCTCCAGTTTACAATACAGGAACAGATACAGCTAAACACCTAAAGTCAAATGCACAAAATCTGGTTTTCATAGCACAAAACATTTTCAGATTCTTGTACATCCCTGGTTTGTTAAAGGTTTGTAAATTTTTAAATCTTATTTCTGATTCTAATGGGTCACTCTGGGTTTTTCATGCAGACTGAACATGAAAATAGTCTCCTCCACCTATCTCCTGCATTAGCTTCTGATAGAAAATAGACTCTAGGTGAAACTCTAGGATTAGAAAATCTGACAGATCTACGTCACACTGTCACTTAACATTCATGGACTCACCCATCTTGGCTCACGACGGGGAAGGCTGTGTTGGTTTAGCGTCCAGGAAACAGCAGAGAACGTCTGGGCTAGTAGAAGCTAACCGTTAGCATTAGCAACTCCACCACACAGCAGAACTCCTCCAGGCTTGTGTTATTGGTGGAGATAAAACATCAACGTTGCAGCGCAAACAGAGTCAGTGGTAGAGTCGTGTTGCTGTTAGCCAATCAGAGGAGAGATGTCCACATATCAGGAAGTAAGACTCCAGATCCTGTCGTGTTCTGCCACCTCTTTCTCATGGTTCTGAGTTTTACTCAATCCAATAAGTGCTGCCAAAACAAACCTTTTCATGCTGACAAAGAGAAACCAGCTGCAGCCGATCTCGATGCCCCAAAGGAGATGCTAACAGGGACGTCACTATAGAAAGACATGGGGGGCCTAGCCCCTTGGGTTTTCACCAGACCTGAACAGGCTTAACATCCAGTACATCAATTTAATTTAGTAATGAAAATTATATCTAGACTATTTTTAATTTCAATTTGTAGCTTTGCTATAGTTGTTAAGTGCTAACCAGTGCTCAGTGTACAAGTACTCTTGTTTAAAATGTATGTGTAGTTAACTGAAAAGAGTACAATTACTATATTTTTAGGAGGACTTGGGATGATTTGGGTGACTGAAGCCCACCCAAAATAGACCTAATGACATCCATGGAAGTTAATAATCCTCATATAAAAATAGGTGGATATATATTTAAGGACAGTTTTTAATCTGGAAGATTAAATTTCATTTTGTTTTGTTTTAAAAACAATTGACTTTGTTGCACAATAACTCTGCTGAGAAGAAGAATGATTCAAATAAATTGTTGGTATCCCCATGTGAAAATGGCATCACTGCTCAGCGATGAGTAGGCTGCAGCTGCACCTACAGTGATTATGTTTCTGATCATCTGATTTCTTTTACTGATGCTTTTATCCAAAGTGAATCAACTGAGTTTGCATTAGGGAGGAAACCGGAGAACTTGGAGGAAACTCATGCATGAATGAGAAGAATGTGATAACTCCATGCAGAAAGGCCACAGCCAGGATGTCAAACTGAAACCTTCTCACCAACAGTACTACAAACTCAACCAGCATGACTGATAGCCTCAGTGGTTTTTACAGTCAGGAGATTAATGTAGGTCATGAACTCCATGTGAATGTTTTCTCTGTATGTAATTAGAAGCTCATCTGTTTTCAGCTCCAGCATCCTTTATAGTTTCAGGAAAGAAAGATGGTTTGAGAGCTTTTCAAGAGAAGTGGTTGCCTCGGTCAGCTCCTCAATCCTCGTTGATCCTTCATGCTCTTCCTACGGGTGGTGTCCTCCACAGGGTGGCTGGGCTCAGCCTTAGGGATAGGGTGAGGAGGAAAGTGACTGGAGGGAGGATGAAGAGAGGATGGTCTGGGCTTTTCGGGGGCTGCAGCCCCCTTGACCCTGACCTGGATAGATGGAAGACGAGAAAGTCTTCTAGCCTTTACCGTTAATAAGATTATTTCTGATCCCCATGGGACTTCAAGGCACTGCTCCTTCCTATCTGTCAGCATTACTGCACAGACATGTACCATCTCGTTCCATTCGCTCGGCTGAGCAGGAGCTGTCGGTGGTCCCCCGCTCCAAATATAGATCGAGGGGGGCTCGTGCGGTCTCAGTTCTGGCTCCAGCGCTCTGCTGAGTTGCCTTTGAGTGTTAGGCAAGCGCCATCACTTCTGGTTTTTAAGTCTCGCTTGAAGACCCATTTTTATGTGATGGCATTTCAGCATTAGGGATCACAACATTGCCTTGATCTTTTGAATTTTTGGGCTTTTTTATCTCGTTTGAACCTGTTTTAGATTCCGTTATTCGAATTTCTNCAAACAGACAGACAGACAGAGACAGACAGACACAGTCAGAGAGAGACAGACAGACAGATAGACAGACAAACAGAGACAGGCTGACAGACAAACAGACAGACAGACAGAGACAGACAGACACAGTCAGAGAGAGACAGACAGACAGATAGACAGACAAACAGAGGCAGGCCGACAGACAGACGAACAGAGACAGACAGACAGAAAGCAGCAGGAGACTCCTCCATGGCTGAAGACGTTTATTAAGAAAACACAAACCAGCAAAATCACCACCTGCCTTCATGTAAAAACAGAAAATCGATTCTATGAAAAAGAGGCTAAAATATTATTTTCCCACTAAGCATCCAGTAAAACCAACGGAACAAAAGAAAGACGTAGAGAATAAAAACAGAAGCTTTTTATAAGGTTACAAAACTTTTACAGCTGCAGAGAAAAAATCAAATCAAGAGTTTTTTTTTCTGTTTCTGAGATTGTTTCATTGATTTAAAAGCAGTTTGGTCGTAGTGCAACGATGAACCACTGCAGCTCTATTTCTACATCTTCACACGACTTCTGCTGTTGGTGTCAAACTTGGGTTTGACTCGGTTGGTGCAGCTTCATCAGGTCTGAGGAGGCACCAGCTGGCTCTGTCCTTCTGCACACCTGCACCGCTCGTCGGTCCCGTTTCTACCTGAGGAGGCGTCGCCACTCGTCTACCTACAAAAACACAGTTTCTCTGCTTCCATCCCTGATTGTGTTGCATTTTCAGTTTTCGTCTCCTCTCCAGATGGATCAGCACCAGGAGAACGACCTTCCCACCATCTCAAAGAACAGCTTGTTGGGCTTCCTGAAGAAGCGGCAGAGCTTCTTCAGGGCCAGAGAGCTGAGCGGAGCGTGAGGCCGGCCTTTGGACTCGTCCAGGCACTTGTCGTGTCCGGCGGACAGCAGGCAGTAGAAGCCCTTGGTGGTGTTGAAGTAGAAGTTGTTGGGGTTTATTCTGGGAGGAAGGTCCAGAAACCTCTCTGCCTTTCTCAGCTCAGGAAAAGGGTCTCGGATCAGAGCGTCGCCGTCCACCACGTGAATCTGATCCCTGGGGAAGACCTGGAGCCAGCGGGCCAGGTGCTGGTGGTACAGGCTCCTCTGCAGAGCCTTGTACCCCCTGTTGATGTGACCCTTACGGAGCAGGAGCTCCTCCAGAGGCTGGTAGGGCTTCAGCTGGGTCAGGCGGTTGTGAAGAACCTGGGTGTAGTCCGACACCAGCCTCTCCGCTGGGTCCCGGACGATGAGCAGCAGTCGGACTGCAGGGTTCATGTCCCAGATCCGTGCAGGAACCTGCGGAGCTGCGAAGTACCCGGGGGTCTTCTCCACCGTCAGCTGAGCGGGGAGGGTGAGAGGCATCTGGGCTCGGTACCAGTCCAGACCACGGCGGAAGTGCTCCTCCATGTTGAAGAAGTGCACCTGACAAAGATCAGAAAGTAGAAGTTAAACTTTAAGAAACTTGCTGATGAACCTCCAGGTTTATTTTTTATTCCAGAGAGCTCTAGGAGACTCTCGGCCCTTTGATCCTGAGTCCATCATGTCTCTGGTTCTGACGTTAAGCTGTCCTGATTCCTGTGCAGCTTTCTGAGGACACACCTGTCTTCAGTCATTATTTCAGTTTACTTTGACGGCCTGTGAGTATGATGGCTGAACCAAACTGATCTGGGACCTGTTTTTATGTCTTTTTGACCTGATGAATGATTTATGTCTCAGGTGAGGCTCAGGTCAGATTCATAAAGCAGAATAAGATAACCTAACGACAATTTATTTCCATTTTGTTGTATGAAAAAACAGCAAAATTAAGAATCCAAAGGGTTTGAATGAAGGCAACTGAGCTTCTTTAATTTCTTGAAGACGTTTTGTTTCTCATCTGAGGAGCTTTGTCAATTCTGCCTGGAATATGGGAGGATCGAGCTTATAAACGGTCTATTATTGTCACTTAATGAGCAGAAATTACCTATGAATACCCCTCCTCCCTACCCCCTGATGAGTTGTTGTATTGATTAGATGCGGGTGTGACCTAGACAGAAACTGTTTGAGAATTAGGTTCAGAGCTGCATTATAGGGAGTCCTCCTCCCATATTTAATGTAGATTTTTCCCGTTTGACATGGATAGCTTCCTTCACTCTTCTCTCAAACCATCTATCTTCTCTGTGCAGAATGTGGACTTTGTCATCTTCAAATATTCCAGTCAGAAGTGACAAAGCTCCTCAGATGAGACTGAAACATCTTCCAGTTACCTTCATTCGAACCCCTTTGGATCACCATGACCTGGATGACTGAGAACCTTCACTAGCATAAAGCAAAAATAAGAGTTTGACTCAGAAACCAGTAAAGATTCTGGTTTTTGTTGTATTTTTTCTATTATTTCTTAAACACAAAGCTCGTCTGCAGCAGGTGGGGCTATAACGTGCTCATTATGACATTATTTATAGACATGCTGCCTTCTCAGCTGAGGATGAATCACTGTACTTTACGATCTGGCCTCCTTCAAGCCTGAAGAGACAACAGTGGGTTTATTTTGGTGAATTTCTGGGTAAATTCTCCTCCTACTTGTGCAGCTTTTGTTAGCTGACATTTCCTGAGTCGTGGTCCTCCTAAGAAGCCAGGATTTTATTTTTCTGAACTCTGCGGATCCTGCACCTTGGTCTTTAGAACACAATAAAGCTCAATGCTTTTGTCTCCAATTGGTCGACTTTAAAACTCGTCTCTGGAAGAATTTGGCTGCTACTCTTTTTATGATGTTGGGTTTTGGATGTTTTCTGGAGAGTTTTGGTTTCCTCTCAGCTCTCAGATTAACAGTTTGAGATGTTGGGAATTCCAGATGAAACACAAGTAAGTTTCAAAATAAAAGCACAGCAGTGATATCTCTTTCTTTGGAAAGGTTATGGAGGACTCTTCCTGCCAAAACAGACAATAAATAAATAAATGAGGAAAATAAAGTTTGTCGGGAAGAATCCTCCACATACTGCAGGCCAGCTCTGCAGAAGGTGATTAAGACACCCTCCTGTTCTCCCTGGATCCCGTTGGCAGCTCCAAAGTGTCCCAGCAAGGCAAAGGAAACGTGTCCCTGACCCTTCTAACCCCGAACAGTCTCAGACTTATCAACCTTTTGGTTAATGATGCACTTCCTTCAACAGCAGACTAGACTTTCACTCCTGGTTCATTAGAACTCTGAACTGTGCGAGCATGATGTTTCATCTTTTGAAGATTCTGCAGATGCACCAAACTATGGATTTTGTTGCATGCTGGATAAACAATGACAATAAGGGCCCGTTTGAGCCTAAATCTGGATAAACTTTGGAAAAACTGCAGAAAATCTGGAAAACTTGTATAAACATTTTTAAAAATGCAGGAAAATTTGGCCACTTTGAATCAGAATATAAAGAAATAAGGAGTAGTTTAAAACTTTTTGTTCTTTGCAAGTTAACACACTCCATGATGACCACCACAGAATAGGAGTGCATCATCATCCTGCTCCATGTTACCTCTGCCTTTGCCACCTCCACATCCGGGTGCAGGTTGAGCATCTCCAGCAGGGCTCTGGTGCCGCCTTTCCTCACCCCAATGATGATAGCTCCGGGCAGCCGCTGCTGGGTAGCGTTGTAAGATGATGAGGAGGAGGAGGATGAAGGAGGAGAGTAAAGAGGCGAACTGGAACTCCCGCTGCGCAACTCCCTTAAGCACGTAGAGAGCTGAGTCTGCAGCAGGAGAAGCAGCAGAAGCGCTAGTAGCAGCGTCCACAGCATGGTGCCTCACACACACACACAGGTAGAGAGGGGGTTAGGAGCGCATGCACATGAAGCTCCCACGCAGTGCTTGTTATCAGTCAGCAGGGGGCCTCAGGAGGATGCTCTTCAACTCAACACCCTGAGAGACAAGAAAAACACAAAAGGTTTTGGTCCTCATGGCTCACAGTTTACCACCAGAAAGCTGCAGGAAAGGTGATACATTTGTTAGGAAACGTGCTGATAAACAAGCAAAATGAGCTCATTTTAAATGCAAATAACTCAGAGCCAAAAAATAAGAGATGAAACTGGGAGAATGGAGTCAGCCTTTGATATGTTATCTCATTCCAACACGTTTCAGGTGAGAAATCTGCAGCTGTAACATCAAATCAATGTTTAAAAAGGGATAACCAGCAGAAGGCATGTCTAATCTAAAAGAAAACGCACACATGTACAATTTCAGAATATTTAATTGCAGATTATCTATCCAGTTAGACTCTGGTGCTCCAACAACCAGGCTCTTATCTGCTGGGTTTAGGGTGGGGGGTGCAGCATCGGCACCATTAAGGTTATAAGTGTGCGGCCATGGTGTAATTTCCTTTCATCTCACACACCGTACACATGTGCTTGTTCAACTGTTTTATGAGCCCATAACTCTGCAGCGGCCCTCGCTTTAATGGGCCGTTTTACAAACTCTCGGTCTGAGCAGAAAACACAGAGCTGCCACGTGATTACGGCCTGAAAATGTTCAGAGATTAATTCCATGTCCAACGCAGACGGAGAGGAGATGCTCTGGAAATGAATGCTGTGAGGTTCAGGGTCTCCTCCTGGAGCAGCATCATTCCTCCGAGTTTCATTCGAGCTGCTTTTACGAGAAGCTGCAGCAGCTTTTATGTCAAAAATGCTGCAAAATGTGACATAAAAAGGAAATTAAAGGCTTAATGATCCGTGGAGGAATGCACGTCATCAGAGTTTTAAACTAAGATCATCTTCTGTTGAGTTATGTTGTATGAATGCAATGTTTGAGCTGAGGGGGGAATGCAAATGAGATTCCTCAGGAAGACCGTAACAGAGTTACTGGCTGCACTTTAAACAAGATAAGTCAGAGAATATATGATTTTTTACTGGAATTCTATAGTTTATGTTTAGGAATAGGTAAAAACGGAGAAGTGAATGATGTGAGAGGTCTGACTTAGACTTTTGAATCACTTAAATGAAGAATTAAAGTTTTTAATACAGGAAAACAGGAAACAAAAACAAACCATCTGGTAATAAAACACCAAGAAATGAAGGACCAGAGAGCANCCCGCTGCAGTGAGGTGATGTCACCGGGGCACAGATGAGCTCCGCTGGGGGAGCGCGCGTCAGACACAAATAAAAGGATACGAGAATATAAGCGGACATGAACGATCGCGTGTTAATTGTTTTCTTTTGGTGGCGTGACTTTGAGGTTGCGGCGTGCGTCAGGAGCGCATGAACCATCAGCGGTCTCTGTCCTCTCTGCTCAAAAGACGCCCTGGTGCGCTGAGAGTCCTTAAAAATAATGTTATATCATAACTGGACCTTTAT
The DNA here is from genome assembly GCA_006937985.1 of Aphyosemion australe. Taxonomy (NCBI): domain Eukaryota; kingdom Metazoa; phylum Chordata; class Actinopteri; order Cyprinodontiformes; family Nothobranchiidae; genus Aphyosemion; species Aphyosemion australe. The sequence continues at coordinate 33,357 of SSNS01001160.1, forward strand.
TCAGGCTCTCCTGTAATTAGAACCCTGAAGAAACCCCACTAATTGATTCCTGGTTAAAAATGCGTTGTAATGCGCGCGTTACTGACATTGTACCGAGTAAAATATTACTGAATTTTTTTCTGTAATGCCTTACATTACCGCGTTACAGCAAAAAGCAATGCATTACAGTAATTTATTACTTTTGTAACTCGTTACTCCCAACACTGTTGGTTAATGATGCACTTCCTTCAACAGCAGACTAGACTTTCACTCCTGGTTCATTAGAACTCTGAACTGTGCGAGCATGATGTTTCATCTTTTGAAGATTCTGCAGATGCACCAAACTATGGATTTTGTTGCATGCTGGATAAACAATGACAATAAGGGCCCGTTTGAGCCTAAATCTGGATAAACTTTGGAAAAACTGCAGAAAATCTGGAAAACTTATATAAACATTTTTAAAAATGCAGGAAAATTTGGCCACTTTGAATCAGAATAGAAAGAAATAAGGAGTAGTTTAAAACTTTTTGTTCTTTGCAAGTTAACACACTCCATGATGACCACCACAGAATAAGAGTGCATCATCATCCTGCTCCATGTTACCTCTGCCTTTGCCACCTCCACATCCGGGTGCAGGTTGAGCATCTCCAGCAGGGCTCTGGTGCCGCCTTTCCTCACCCCAATGATGATAGCTCCGGGCAGCCGCTGCTGGGTAGCGTTGTAAGATGATGAGGAGGAGGAGGATGAAGGAGGAGAGTAAAGAGGCGAACTGGAACTCCCGCTGCGCAACTCCCTTAAGCACGTAGAGAGCTGAGTCTGCAGCAGGAGAAGCAGCAGCAGCGCTAGTAGCAGCGTCCACAGCATGGTGCCTCACACACACTCTCACACACACACACAGGTAGAGAGGGGGTTAGGAGCGCATGCACATGAAGCTCCCACGCAGTGCTTGTTATCAGTCAGCAGGGGGCCTCAGGAGGATGCTCTTCAACTCAACACCCTGAGAGACAAGAAAAACACAAAAGGTTTTGGTCCTCATGGCTCACAGTTTACCACCAGAAAGCTGCAGGAAAGGTGATACATTTGTTAGGAAACGTGCTGATAAACAAGCAAAATGAGCTCATTTTAAATGCAAATAACTCAGAGCCAAAAAATAAGAGATGAAACTGGGAGAATGGAGTCAGCCTTTGATATGTTATCTCATTCCAACACGTTTCAGGTGAGATATCTGCAGCTGTAACATCAAATCAATGTTTAAAAAGGGATAACCAGCAGAAAGCATGTCTAATCTAAAAGAAAACGCACACATGTACAATTTCAGAATATTTAATTGCAGATTATCTATCCAGTTAGACTCTGGTGCTCCAACAACCAGGCTCTTATCTGCTGGGTTTAGGGTGGGGGGTGCAGCATCGGCACCATTAAGGTTATAAGTGTGCGGCCATGGTGTAATTTCCTTTCATCTCACACACCGTACACATGTGCTTGTTCAACTGTTTTATGAGCCCATAACTCTGCAGCGGCCCTCGCTTTAATGGGCCGTTTTACAAACTCTCGGTCTGAGCAGAAAACACAGAGCCGCCACGTGATTACGGCCTGAAAATGTTCAGAGATTAATTCCATGTCCAACGCAGACGGAGAGGAGATGCTCTGGAAATGAATGCTGTGAGGTTCAGGGTCTCCTCCTGGAGCAGCATCATTCCTCCGAGTTTCATTCGAGCTGCTTTTACGAGAAGCTGCAGCAGCTTTTATGTCAAAAATGCTGCAAAATGTGACATAAAAAGGAAATTAAAGGCTTAATGATCCGTGGAGGAATGCACGTCATCAGAGTTTTAAACTAAGATCATCTTCTGTTGAGTTATGTTGTATGAATGCAATGTTTGAGCTAAGGGGGGAATGCAAATGAGATTCCTCAGGAAGACCGTAACAGAGTTACTGGCTGCACTTTAAACAAGATAAGTCAGAGAATATATGATTTTTTTACTGGAATTCTATAGTTTATGTTTAGGAATAGGTAAAAACGGAGAAGTGAATGATGTGAGAGGTCTGACTTAGACTTTTGAATCACTTAAATGAAGAATTAAAGTTTTTAATACAGGAAAACAGGAAACAAAAACAAACCATCTGGTAATAAAACACCAAGAAATGAAGGACCAGAGAGCAAAAGACTGAATTAGTCGTTTATGTGATGAAAACGGTGTTTGCAGGTCAGGTTCCTTCATTCATTAAATTATCACATTTTGCTACAATATTTTGTAAATTAACCTTCTATGTTTAATTATTATGTGTGAATGTGGGATTAGTTAGGAGACTGAGAAAAAATTTTTGAAAAATGTATACAAGTTATATTTGAGACGTTTTTAGTGCTTTTTTTGACTGTTTTAAAAAAAAGTTGTTTTTTTTACTCCAGAAGGACTACCTTAGGGAACGATGGAGATTAGGTCATGTTTGCCTGATCTTCAAATAAAAATTACAAATAAAAACAAATTAAAGTTTGTTTGGAATAAAAATATATAAAAAATGCTAACTAAAGGCACGCTCGGCAGTTTTGGCTTGTTTTTAGCACCCCCTAGTGTCTCGCTGTGCGTTGGTTTTTTTAACACCTTAATCTAACAGCTGAAATGTTTCCTCAGCCTTCATTAGTGTCTACAGGAGTGGTTCATCACTACATCAAACACATCAGCTGTGTTCATGATCTAAAACATGCAGGAAACATGCTGGAAGCAGACTGCAGCACCAGGCATGTCAGCTCCACTTTACTAAGTCCAACAGGGACCAGACCGCCACTCTGAAGATGCAAGTGTGGTATTCTGGCCACAGAGGGCGGTGGGGGTCTGAGTGACATTACATTAACCCTGTAAAGGTCATTTTAGCACAAACTGGCTGAAGAACATGATTTAAACATGTGAAAAAGTTGCAGAGTATGGCTTTAACTATATAAAAAAGCATACGAAGGATGGTCTTATTTCCCTTTTGATCAAATTTAACAAGCAAAAACTTACTAACGACGAATGGCATTTGACCATTTTTAGTTAGTTAATAAAGAAACTTTGGAGTTTTGGTTAAATGTAAAAAATAACATTTTATTAGAAAAGTGAAGAAATTATTGATCTAGAGCTGTTTCATGATAAAATTGCATGAAGTTGTGTGATGAGTTGGTACTCTGGAGTTTATCCTGATACCTGTCACGGCCTGTGGTTACAGCATGGTGTTGTTGATGGTCATCAGCTGTGGCGGCCATCTTGACCTGGATTAACCCCAAAAGTTATTCAGATCTATAATCACACCCATTCATTATTTTTCTGATAGCTTCATTAAAATTCATCCAGCGGTTACACACACACACACACACACACACACACACACACACACACACACACACACACACACCTGAGATTTCCAACACCCTGCTTGTTGCTGGTTAGCTCTACGGTTTACGAGTGAGGTAATGAAAACATGGCTGATGTCTCGAGGCGGTGTTTCAACACAGAATCAGGGATTCCTTCCTCCTGCTCCTTCATTCGCTGCATGCTTTCTGCTCTTATTGTTCCCTCTGTTATGATGCTGCAGCAGCTCAGAGATATTAATTAGAGTAACGATGTTCTGGTTCAGAGGAGAAAACTCGTCTAGCGTTGTTCCTGTAGCAGAGCACTAATTGCACCATCAGGGAGCACCACCTCTAGGCCTGACCTTCTGTGCAATCCCCCGACCTGGCGACACTGACGTCATCCACCCAGCTCACCCCTCTGCTCTGAATGGGAGATTCTTCATGCAGATGTGTGTTTGCATCATTTTATGCAAGAACATCTGCTCAGATCAAAGTCTGACTGGCATCAGATGAGTCAAAAACACAAAGTGAAAGAAGGGGGAGCAGCCTTTGTCTTTTGCTTTCTTTATCAGAAAGGACCTGAATTTTTGAGCTCACACGTCCTAAAAATAACCTCCGACGAGCTGCTGGCAGTGATAACACCTACAGTAATTATCCTGATGTGAAGCTGCAAACTGTGAGCTGCCAGTCACAATGTGAGGAAGGTGTTTGTGTGTTTGCTGCTCAGACACAGACAGATATCTTCTGGGAGTTTTGTGTGTTGCACAGTTAAAGACACGCGCCTCGTGCTCAGTGGCTGCAGCAATCCCACGTGACTCCCTTCTCCTCCTATCCTCCACTTCCACCTCTCCTTGTGTCCCTCTGCTCCTCCCGTCCTCCTTAACTTCCACCTTTGCCTGTTTTCTCCTCCCGTTCACGACTTTAACTCCAGGACTTGTTAGAAACTAACAAACCCCCGCGCCATGCTAATGGGGATGCCCTGCAGCAGCCTCTTAGCTGCTCATAAATTAAACACAAGCAGCACCTTCCTGGCCTGAATTTTTTTCTTTTTTTTTGACTCAATGAACTTTTAATCTTGACAAAAATGAAAGGAGACAGATCTGGATCCAGAAATGAGAAGTGGCTCCGCGCACGTGTCAGAACGAGGCGAGAGCCGAGGGTTGATTAGACGTTGATTCACAGCAGAGTTCAGGTTAATGCCGACTGGCCAAAACACGACCGGGAGCCAGACGAAAACAAACACGAGGTGTAATTTTTATCTTTGTTTTCACCATAAATAAAGATCTCTCATAAAGCCCTCATTCTAACGCAGACCAGGTCAGCTTCTTTATCGTCTTTTACTTTCAGATTTTGATCGACGACTCATTAAAACAACTTTCAGACAAAGTCGCTGCAGAAATAAATCATTTGGGTTTGAGGGATTTT